>CM053028.1:227719050-227964050 GCA_028564925.1 Lithobates sylvaticus
TTCTGTTCATTCTAAGAAGGCATTGCTCCAAAAGTGAGCTGGTGCCGTCCCAGACGATGAGGATGTCATCGATGTACCGGTGCCATGCAAGAATATGGTCCGTGTACATCGATAAGTCCTCATCGTCTAGGAAGGCCCGCTCCCACTCCCCAGGTACAGGTTTGCATACGATGGGGCACAACAAGTCCCCATCGCTACTCCCTGTACCTGGAGGAAATGGGAGCCGTTGAAGGAAAACACATTATGTTCAAGGATGAATTCCAAAAGAGTAAGGATAAATTCCCCATAAGCTGGATCTAATTTCTCATCTCTAAACATAATGTGTCTGATAGCTGCCACTCCTCTGGTATGGGGTATGGAACTATAAAGAGTTTCTACATCCACTGTTACTAATAGAACCTCTGTGGGAATATGTAGATTATCCACAATCTGTAAAAGATGTAGAGTATCTTTAACATATGATGGAAGTGCTTGCACATACGGTTTGAGAAAATCGTCTATTAGGCGACTAGCGCCTTCGCTTATGGAGCCAATTCCTGATATGATGGGTCTACCAGGTGGGTTATTTTTGTTTTTATGGACTTTGGGCAATGCATAGAACGTGGGAACTTTCGGAAAGTTATTCCGAATGTAGGTCCAAAGTTGTTTGGTGATGACATTCCGTTCTAGAGCTGTGTCTATGAGTTGATAAAATTCACTGTCATATTTCTTAATGATGCTAGGAGGCATCCGTCTGTACCAGTTTGAGTTGGTTAAGATTTTATTGCACATTTGTATGTAATGATCTTTGTCTAGAAGGACGATATTCCCGCCCTTGTCGGACGCTTTAATAACAAGGTTGGTGTTGTTGCCTAGTTGTCTGAGGGCCACTGTTTCTTTCTTTGTAAAATTTGTTGTTTTAGGTGTCCGGATTTTTAGTTTTTCTAGATCTCTGTTCACCAAGTAGAGAAAGGTAGCTGCATTGGGGTTTGTGCTGGGAGCTGGACAGATGGTTGATTTCTTTTTAAGTGTAGATTTAGTGTTATCCGTTGCTAAATATACTGAGTCTAAAGCTTGTTGGAGATTAATTTGATCGATAAGATCTGTTGGATCATTTTCCTCTAGTAATGAAATCAAATGGTCCAATGCTCGATTTTCTTGTGTAGTATAATCAGGGGGAATATCCTGTTTTTGAAACATTTTTCTAAGGAGTAATTTGCGTATAAATAATTGTAGATCTTTATAAAAATCAAATTTATCTCCATCTTGGTTAGGGCAAAAGTTTAATCCTTTTTTTAAAACTGATATCTCATCTTCCGAGAGGGGATGCGAGGATAAGTTGATGATGTTATTTGAGGTTACATCATCGACTATGGGCAAGTCGTCTAAAACGTAATCTGGGTGTATGTATTTGGGTTTGAGGTTGATGGCTGAAGTCCTGCCAGAACCTTCTCTAAAAAAGAAGTATCATTTAGGGGAGTTACCGTGGAGGGAAAGGAAGTGCACGTGTTCTGTGTGTTTGTGTCAATGCTATCATTGGTAACTTGTGTTTGATCTATATTGTTGTCCGTGTTGCTTTGACTAAGTGTGGGTTCCAATCTAGGGGTTAGTGAACCAGATCTCTTGGCCTTCTGGCCATCTGGTGAATTACTTTCAAATTGTCGTTTCGTGCTTGTGCTGAATTTTTGTTTGTGAGGAACTTGTTTGGGTAAAGCTTGGTGAGGGGTAGCAGTGGGGGTCTTATTTTTAAATTTATTCGAGTCAGGTGGAACTTTGGTGGTGATCCCTCTGGTATGTGTATACATATTAGTATTTTGAGTCCATTTATATGCTTTCCCATCTCTGAACGCATCCTTATCCCGACTAAATTTTATGCTTTTTTTCTTCAAGATGTTTTTATTAAATATTTCAAGATGCTTTTTTAATCTATCTTCCTGGGAAGCTAGGGATTGAGTGGATTTGAGTTTCTGGAGCTTATCACAAATATTTATAATCTCTACGTCAAGTGTTGATGATCTTTTCTTGTACTCAGTCATCAACAACTCCATAAGAGTACGGGAACAGATTTTTAGAGCATTTTCCCAGAGATTCTTGAAGTCAGGGTCCAGGCCTTCCAGTGTGGGGAAGATCTGGACCCTGAGTCCCAAAGGGTTTATATTTTCTCTAATATAGTTTTCAAATGATTTAATATGCCAAAAAAGCATGGACTTTTTCTCCAAAAAACGAGATAATCTAGAAAATAAGAGTAATAGATCCGAATCTACCTGTTCCTTATTGTCAAAGTCGTTGAGGTAGCCCTCCATAAGGGTTTCCCATTCGGTACCTGTGAATTTTGTCATGTCAAGACTACAAGAGGATATTTAGGAAAATTAATCAATATATCTACATTCATAGAAGAACATAAGAAGATGTTATTGTTATAATTGGTATATCATATATAATGTATAGAAGTCAGTCATAAAGGATAATACAAGAGCGTATAAAGGGAGAGGGAGTAAATATATAATTGCCTCCGTCTTCCTTTTCACTTATAATTTCTATTCCCTACCCATGAGTATAGGGGAGGGGAATAGTAAGATTGCTTGTAAAGTGGGTTGACCTGGTGGGGGAAAAAGGTATTTGCTACCTAAAATATAATGGAACGAAAATGGGTTAGGTCAATTGGCTTTACAAAATTTGGGAGAATTTAGAAGGTGTGTGCCACATCCGGTATCAAGAAGAAGATGGAGTGGGGTAAACCTTTTATGTATAATGACTATGTGGAAAAATTATCAACGTGCTAAACACTGTATATAATAAAATACTTATATAATGTATTATAATCAGGCATTAGCATACAGGGTGGTGTGATACTGGGATGCTGCCATCTCTCACCTCTCCGTTTTATCATATTAGCGCTTTCCCCCCTATTGCTAGGGAATAATTCCAGGCAGTATATATAGGCCAACTACTATATCTAACATGCCCCCATCTATATATACCATCTTAGACTTTAAAGCACAAGATTTATTTCCAGCCTACAATGTACTATTATGGATTCAAAGTTAAGAAATTATATATTTCCCCACTAGATGGCTGTTCTCGAGCTGACACTTGGATCCTGGGAACTGCCCGGCACGTAAGCCGCCCGCCCATCTGGGCGGTGCGGCGACGGGGGGGAGGTGTGTTTCCCACGCCTCCCTTCCTCTATTGGCCTCCTCCAATCGGTAGTGCGATGCCCGTGATAGGAGATACCTGTCATCTTTCTCCACCCACTGGGCATGCGCGCTCCGACTCTGAGGCCATACGTGCCGGCGGGAGGAGTGGGCGTGGCCGCATCCTTCGTCATACCTGTTATGATTGGATGGGACCGCGCGCACACCGCCCGGGGGGCCGACTCTTCCCACAAACCTCCCGCCCCTTACCAGCCAGCTGTTCTGGTTAACAGCTGATTGGGGGGGTGGCCACACTCGTATAAGTTCACAGCTCAGATCCTCAAACCTCTGACGGCATCATCAGAGGAACAAGCAGTCAAGCTTTCTTTGTTAAATACACAGGGTAGGTTCTTATTACAATTGCTACCCTATGTACTTTTTACCTTACCTCTTCACCTTAATACTCTTTGTTGTCATGTACCCTATATCCCAGGCTTGGATAGTCACTCATTTGCCTTGGTAATACAGCATTTTAATACGGCTTGTCCAAGCATTCGTATGGAGCCCTATTTGCTGAGATTCACCAATACTAGGCGTCATAGCACACAAATGTTGCCTATTTAGGCATTGAGATAGAGCCTCCTGGCTTAGACTCACTAGCCAACATCTCTGATATAATAAGTACTATTAAGCTTTTATAATCATATTAACCCATTATAAGTTCACCTGCCTTTTTTGAACAAATGTATAAGTGAAATTGGGTACATCTTTACCCTGCTTTTACAATGTCCAGCAGCTATTTAACCTATACCAAAACTATCACTCTTTTTCTACAGAGGTTTGCCCTGGGTTTGCTTTGTTGACCCCAGCAGAACCAGGATCCTCGTTTTGCTCGACTTCTCACAGCCTTTCTAAAACCCGCAACCATATTCTATGGGGACATTTTGATCTCAGAGCTTTCTAAAGTTTTGAGACGCTCAAACTACTCTCCATGTGAGAACTAATCCTGCCTACTTATGTGAAAAGTGAGACCTGTGCTTGCGATCCAACCATCACCCTGTGCTGTGCCGATACGTTATACTATACTCTGTTTTTATTAAGGGGAAAAAATCCTCTTCATCTCTGCATCAATCACGTGAGTGCTATGATCATACTTACTCTTTCTTTATCTTTCTCTTCTCCTCCTGATGCTCTACTGCTTTAAGGCGAATACACTGTTTACCATCCGTATGGGGTATAAATGTGATCTATGTCCGCTCTTTATAATAATGTTCCCACAAATGTACCTTTCATGTTGAACTCATATAAGATGTATATTTTCTATCTCTATATTTATATTTAGATACAAATCATAGACTGTATACCACGACCACTGAAGAAGGAGCAACTTACCTACTCCGAAACGCGTCTGGTTCAATGTTTCATACAAGTCTATGTATATGATTTTGATGCATTTTTACTGTGCATGTTACATATGATCTTTATGGTCTTTTTTAACCTTTAATATTTCAATAAACATTTTGTTACTATTCACACAACTTATATATATTTTTTTCTTGGGGAAAGCATGGTAGTGCCAATAAAAAGTCCACAAACCTAGGGGAAAACCCCTTTCTCTTCTTCTTGATACCGGATGTGGCACACACCTTCTAAATTCTCCCAAATTTTGTAAAGCCAATTGACCTAACCCATTTTCGTTATTTTAAAAGTCAGCAGCTGCAGTATTTGTAGCTGCTGACTTTAAAAAAATAAAATAAATTAGGCGGAACTCCGCTTTAAAGTGCAAATGAATATGTCTGCTGTAATTTCCCTGTTGAAAGTGTGCATTTAATAAAATATAAGTTATTCATGTACAAGTGATCAGGGTTATTCTTTAAATCATGTTGCCCAAGACACATATGTTTACTATGTAGATTGATGTAGAGAAAGCTAAAAACAGGGTATGCCTCTAAAGAAAACATGCCACCTGTTTTTTATGTGCAGGTACCATTGGAATGTATAGTGTACCCCTTGATAATTCCACATTACCTGAGCACCGGAGAGTCTTCTGACTATTCTTTTCTTTTGGTTCAAATGTGAAATTTAGCCACCATGTATTCAGGAGATTGAGGAAACCTAGGATAAAGAAAAAACAATACATACATTAATAAAACACGAACTTTGATGTAACCTAAATATACTGTATGGCTTATGGTAGCCATAGCCCTTTGCCCAATTCCAGGTCTAGCCGTATTAATATTATTATTATACAGGATTTATATAGCGCCAACAGTTTGAGCAGTGCTTTATAACGTTAGGGCAGACAGTACAGTTACAATACAATTCAATACAGGAGAAATCAGAGGACCCTTCTCGTTAGAGCTTACAATCTAAGATAAAGCGCTATTAATATTTTGCTTTTTTATGATGCTCATGTATGGTTTTGGAGGCTGTAGTCAAATAGGCCATGCTAATTTTTTGTAAAGCAAATTAGTGATACTGTGAGCTATGAATCAAGCTGCCTCTCACTAAGCAAAGTCAACGCAACATTTTTTCATGTAATTGCAACCCTTGCATCTGTTATCATGGGCAACCGACTGCAACAGATTTACACAGGTCTGCAGCAGATTTATTATTGTAGATGGGAAATAGTGCTGCTTTAGAGCAGCTGAGTGAGGAATTTATGACTCTAGCTGTACCACTTGTGGTAGATCTGTTGCATGAATAGTTTTTACTGCTTCTGTTTAGCATTGCTTTTTTGTGCAACAGAATTGATAAATGTCCCCCAGTGTATTTTAGAAGAGCGATGTTGCCTTCCAGCTCCTGTAGACTGTTTTACCACAACTTCACATATACAAGATATTATAGGTTTAGCTGGATGCAGTGGAGGAGATTTTCTAAAACTGATGCACACAGAATCTGGTGCAGCTGTGCATATTAACCAATCAGCTTCCAGGTTTTACTGTCAAAGTTTAATTAAACAAGCTAATGTTTGAAGCTGATTGGTTACCTTACCATGCACAGATGCACCAGATTCTGTGTGCTTTCGTTTTAGTAAATCCCCCCTAATATGTCACAGTGATGTTCTAAAGGGTTTGGTAGACCAAAGTGTAGTTTATTGTACATTTAATTACAAACATTTAGGAAAGGGAAAAATCTGCAGCATTCTTAAGAAAATGTTTATCATACTTCTAATTTTATATGCTAGTTGTTGTTTAATAATCATTTATTTGTTTTAATAATTATGAAATCTAGGTACTTGAATTCTGTTGTGGAGACAATTTTGATATACCAGAAGTTTAGGAAAACAAACCTGGAGAAACCTTCATCCAAACAGGAGATTGTTGATTTTTGGATGGACTTTCTGGTTGAGTCTACGAATACGGATGTTTCTGTGGTCAGATTTCCAGTAAGTTGATAAACCCTGCTCAAAAAACCTACATTTACTGTAAACCTTTGTTTGCATGGTCACATGTTAATCCTCATTAAGTAGCTAAATGTACAGTGGGTGCAGTCAACCTGGCTATAGTAGAAGCAGTGAGCCTAGTAACTGAATGTCTGTTATGAAGAACTTTCTTTGTTTCCTTTTCATATTTCTTGGTAAGATTAGAAAGTTAATGGTGAGATCTAATTGGTTGGCATGAGGAACAGGGATACTACTTTTTTGGACCTGAGCCTTAATGTTGAATCTGTGGTGTTGCCAGATTATGGAGCTGGACTTTATGTTTAGTTGTATTTTAGCTATATCTTCACTCAGAGGGGCTCATTTACCCAAGCAAAATAGGTGGAAAGTTGAGTGGTTTCCCACCTGCGTTGGAGAAGATATTTGAGTGGACTGGTCTTTACAAATCAACCAGTGCAGATCACATTGACCCCTTATGTATAGCATAATCACATGTAGACCACATATCAGTTTTATGTTACAAAAAAGAGAAACATGCACAGTCTTGCACTAATTGTTTTTATTTAAACAGTAGTTTATTCTAAAACTGTAATCCATAAACCAGCAAGCCAGACATTTACATTACTTGTTGCATCAATCTTTTCATGTGCTACCTGGAATTGTAACCCAGATGAGTTGTCTCAAATCTCTAAACCTCTTTTCTCTACATGCCGTTTGTGTTCCTTGCTCTGTGATTGGACCAAATTATATTTTCATGATAGCCTATAACATTTCTGATACAAACCTACAATTTTTTTCCATTGACATTGAAATGTTAAGCATTAGCTGGAATTTAGTGCATGTATTCACTTTTTAAAGTATTTTTGTTCAGCTGTTACCAGAGGTGAGTGCAAATGGAAAGATCTCTTGCTTTCCTAATTGACAAGTTATGCCGCGTACACACGAAGGGACTTTTCCCGGCGGACCTAAGTCCAGCGGACAATCCGCTGGACTTTCCAGCTGGGTCCGCTGGACTAAAAAGCGAACGGACTTGACCACACACGATCACGCAAAAAGTCCGACGGTTCACGCGATGACGTACAGCACGTACGACGGGACTAGAAAACGAAAAATACTAGAAAAATACTTGCTACTGAGCATGCGTCCTTTTTGGTCCGCCGGACCATACTACACACGGCCGGATTGTCCGCTGGACTGCCAAGTCCAGCGGATAATTTTAAAACAAAACTTAAAACTTTAGTCCGCCGTACTTTGGCCAAAAAAAGTCCGCCGGCGCCCACACACGAGGGGATTATCCGCTCGACTTCGGTCCAGCGGATAATCCCGCGGGATAGTCCCTTCGTGTGTACGCGGCATTAGACCGTGGACTGACTTGTACTGCCTTTCAAATCTTTTTTCATACTACTGAAAAAATGTAGGGTTTGTGGAAACAAGATTTTGAATGTGAAAATATATCTGAAAGGTATAAAAGTAAAACAGTCAGCGCTCAAAGAAAAAAGTCTCTAATAAATAAAGGTATAATACACTTCTACCACATAACAAATTGTAATACATAATTGCAGCACTAAAAATAATACATGACATACAAATAAAGTGCAAAGTGCAATAGTTATAAAGTCCCAAGTGGAACTATAATGAATGAAATGTCCAAAAAAACTCAGTTTTCACTGAAATGTAAACCCATCTTCCGTGTCACAGCTAAAGTGATTCAAATACCACAAACTATCAGTTATATGTTTTATTCATGGTGTATGGCGCGATTTCATGAGCACATGAGTAGATGACAGCCGCTACTGGAGGAGAGAAGAGAGTACTGCTTTTGTGCTGCTTTTAACTTGACAGCCTATCTGTCTGGTGAGTACATATTTTGCTCGCTTGGTGGAGGAAATTCACAGCATTCCTGATGGTATTTGAATAACTTTAGAAGTATCATGGAAGACTGATTTACAATTCAGTGAATAATGATGTTTTTTTGACACTCCATTTGTTATAGTCCTACTTGGGACTTTGCACTTTATTTGTACATCTGAAAGGTAAAGCTTTTGCTTCACTCATATCACTTGCCTTGTTGTTCAGTTGTGTTTGAGTTGTGTCAGATTCATCTTTTATTGAAGCCCATTGTAAATTCCTAATTTGCAGTTCACCTAGAAGATGAATTTGTGATTTGAAGAGAAAAGCTGTAAAATATTTTCTGGAGAGATGAATCTAAATTAGAAGCCAGGTGGTTTCAGAATTGTAATTTTTCATTGTGCACACTTTTACTGAGTATGACAGTTATGATTACTACAGTCATCCAGTCATGTGCAAGCCAAAATGTATTATTTTGCATCAATGGGATTAATGCAGCTTCACCTTATTTACTAAGCTTAGTAAACATTCACTTTGAGGCTGGGTTTACACTGTGTGCAGACATGGCTCACAGCAGGGGTCCGGTGCATCACTGTTTTCAGTTTCAGGGACGAATCAGGCCCTGCTGCTGTGTCTCAGCCAATCAGGAGGGAGAGTTGGGGACTTGTGGATATCGCTGGACAGAGATGGGGCTTAGGTAAGTATTAGGGGGGCGGGGGGGGGGTGGCGTCTGCTGCACACAGAGGGCTTTTTCTCTTAATGCATAGAATGCATTAGGATTAAAAAAAAACTTCTGACTTTACAACTCCTTTAACCTTTAAATTTATTGTTCATTCAGCAGAATATTCCAACCTGCTCCTTCGATTTTTCGGCTCTGAAAAAGTTAAAACCGGTTCTCTATTTGTGCCCATTAACTGGACAAAAAAAAATGAAAGAACGGTCCAAATGACAGATTTTCAAACATTTTTTGGGCTAGTGTATAGCAGCATAAGTTAGATCAAAGTGCAATATTTCTACTGAAAATTGTAAATGTATTTGTTTAGAAAATATTAATGCAGTTACACATAGTTTTGCACAATAAGCATTATGCATTGCTTCTAATCGCAACATTTTTTTGCACTATAGGTCTTGATCCTGGAACCTACAAAGATCTACCAGCCATCATATCTATCAATCAACAGTGAAGCAGATGAGAAAACTGTGTCTATTTGGCATGTCATCCCTGATGATAAGGTAATTTTATGAGTAACAGAAAAATGCATTTGCAAAACAATATACCTGTTTATATTAGCAGTGTGTTCTGTTGGTTGTTGATTTATTTTAGGACATATAGGAGGAGATTTACTAAAATTCACACTTTTATGACAAACGCTCCGACATTGGGAGCTCATGTCGCATGATGTGTGAAAATCAATGTTTCCATATGGGAACCGTCTTAACTGGTCCAACACAAGTTGGTCCGACTTTGAAAATGCTCCCTGCACTACTTTGCTCCAACTTTGATCCTACTTCAGCCCTTTGAATATCACTGAAGTCGGATCACTGAAGTCGGATCAAAGTCGGATCGCGGTCTTGACTGATCCAACTTTGGCATGCGACTTGTGCTCTAATGATCTTGAAGGAGAAATTCACGCCAAATTAAAAAATGGATTCCCCCTTCCATATCCATGGTATGGATTCTAAGAGGAACCCCAAAATCTATACCAGACCCTTATCCAAGCACACAGTCCAGCAGGTCCAGGAAGGGGGTGGGGACGAGCGAGCGCCCCCCCCTCCTGAACCGTACTAGGTTGTATGCCCTCAACATGGGGGAGTGGGTGCTTTGCCCCTGCGCCCCCCTGCCCCAAAGCACCTTGTCCCCATGTTGCTGAGGACAAGGGCCTCTTCCCGACAACCCTGGCCGTTGGTTGTCTGGGTCTGCGGGCGGGGGGATTATCAGAACCTGAAAGGGGGCCCCCAGGTCCCGGCCCCCCACCCTATGTGAATGAGTATGGGGTACATTGTACCCCTACCCATTCACCTGAAAAAAAGTGTCAAAAATAAAACACAGGTTTTTAAAGTAATTTATTAAGGCAGCTCCATCTCTTCCGATCTTTTCTCCCCTCTCCGGGTCTTCTCCGCTGTCCTCCTCTAATGTCTTCTAGCCCTCTCCAGTTCTCCCCCCTCTATACGCAGTCTTCTCTGCTGTCCGGGTCTTCTCCGCTATCTTCTAGCTCTTTTGCTGGGTCTTCTCTGCTGGGTTCTCCCTCTGTTCTTCTTCCGATGTTGACTCAACTCTCATTCCCTCTCTAATGCCGGGTGCGCGGTGTTCCACTAATTATATTGGAATGGGGCGGGGTCACCAAGTGATGTCATCCGGGGGCCCACCCATTATGATGTCACTGCCCGGGGCATGATGGGCGGTGACGTCATAAGGGGCGGGTCTCCGGTGACCCTGCCTCATGCCAATATAAGTAGTGGCACACTGCGCACCCATCATTAGAGCGGTAGAGAGTGTTGAGTCAACATCGGAAGAAGAACAGAGGAAAACACAGCGGAGAAGACCCAGCAAAAGAGTGAGAAGATAGCGAAGAAGACCCGGACACCGGACAAGACAGCGGACAGAGGGAGAAGAACCAGAGAGAGGGGAGAAAAAGTTGGAAGAGACGCCGGAGCTGCCTTAATAAATTACTTTAACACCCTGTGTGCTGTGTTTTATTTTTGAGACTTTTTTTAGGTAAATGGGTAGGGGTACATTGCAAAGCACCCTACCCCCCATGTTGAGGGCATGCGGCCTGGTACGATTCAGGAGGGGGGGGGCGCTCGCTCGTCCCTACCCCCTTTCCTGACCTGCCCTGCCCGGCTGTGGGCTCTGATAAGGGTCTGGTATGGGTTTTGGGGGGACCCCCACGCAATTTTTCGGCATAGTGGTTACCCTTAAAATCCATACCAGACCAAAGGGCCTGGTATGCTCTTGGAGGGGGAACCCATGACATTTTTTTTATTAAAATTTGGCGTGGAGTTCCACTTCAAGATCCGCAGAGTACAAGTTGCCAAAGTCGGATCAGTTAGGACGGCGATCCGACTTTGATCCAAATTCAGTGATATTCAATGGGCTGAAGTAGGATCAAAGTCGGACCAAAGTAGTTGTGTCGGACCAGTTAAGACTGCTCCCATAGGAAAACATTGATTTTCACACGTCGTGTGACATCAGCTCCCAATGTCGGAGCATTTGTCGTACCAGTGTGAACCCGGCCTAATTCTACAAGCTTAGGTTAGAAGCTGATTGGCTACCATGCACAGCTGCAACAGATTCTGAGTGCACCAGTTTAAGGTTCCATTCACACCTAGGCTATTTGAATCTCGGGCAGAATTGCCGCTATTCTGCTCGCAATTCCAAATCGTGGCAAAACGCGGGATGCCATCACTTCTCTTATCGTCATCCCAATCTCGGTGCAACTCTTGAAATTGCAATACGTGGCGATGCCACCCAAAAGAAGCGTCTGCTCCTTTTTGAGCATCAATCTTAGTGTGTTGTGATTTTGCAGCTCGATTTATCCATTTATTCCTATATTTTCTAATAGGGGTTTAAATCCTGATCTAATTAAAATTCCTTGATGATCATTCTGATCAACAACATTAGTGTGCAAAATACATTAACCCAAAGCAACCAATCTGAATTTAAATTTATTGTAGTCAAAACACCAAAGTAGTATTTCTTTGTGGTTGCAATGAATTACTGCACTATAAAACTGCTCCTTGCCTGAAAACACATGATTTTAACTATGGATTAGGATTCTGTTTTCTGAAGGCAGTAAAGATGTATTTCCATGGACATTATATTCACTATGTCAGCACTGTGCACATTCACATTCCATTGTTTTGCTCCTAATAATGAATCTTTGTTTTCATTGCAAGGACACCTAAAGTGTTACTAAACCCACAACAGTAAAAAAAAGTCTGTATATGCATACTTGTTATACTCACTGTGGAACTTAAGGGGTTAATCCTCTGCATTGTGTAAAAAGGCTGTTTTACCCTGTATGCACAGATCTTCCCCCTCCTGCACTGCCTATCTGGGGAAGGCCAGCTAACACATGCAGGGTAACCGACCTGCACATGCTCAGTTGTGTCTTTTATGCTGGAGAGAATATTTCCTTGTTGAGCTTACCTAGCCAGGTCACATGATATTTACACCACACATGTGGGCGTGTATACAGGCTGCAGTGAAAATCTCCTCCTTCCTGACCTCTCAGCACTGGAGAAACTGTGCAGTTTATCACTGACTGTGGTATACAGATCAGCCAAAAGGGTATATAGCGGCAACATTTTAATGTAAAAAGATTTATATGCTGTGGGCACTGTGGGGGGGGGGGGGGCAGATGAACTATTTTCATATTACTGGGTTTAGTAACACTTTAAGATCACTTTCAAATGTCTTAGATGACTTCTATTTATGAATATTGTCATTGTCACAATGTATACAGTTTTTTAAGAGATCTGATTGTGTTACTGAGTAAATTGAAAAGAAAGAAAATGGGAGAGCATTGATTTGCAGCCTTTAATGTTAGATAATTTGTATTTTACCCCTGTATAAGGGCTAGTGTTAAAAGCTGTTTGATTGATTAATTATAAGGATATTGTGATGTTTCACTGAATTTACCTGTCTTTGTTCCTGCATGTTTCAGAAAGGAATTCATGAGTGGAATTTCAGTGCATCTACCATAAGAGGAGTAAGGCAAGTTGTGAATTGTATATGTTCTTTTTCTGTTTTATGTATTTTTAAATTAAAGAAACCTATACAGAGGGAGTATAGAGGCTGTCAATGGCATCAGCTCTTTCTGAATCGTCCTGTAAAGATTAAGGAGATCAGGCACTTTGACTTTTGTAATTTTCATGCTTTCAAAAAGAAAAGTTGATGTCAGAGACTATTAGTATTTCTTTCTGTACAGGTTTCCTTTTTGCTGGGTTCACACTTATGCCCCGTACACACGGTCGGATTTTCCGACGAAAAATGTTCGATCGGATCATGTTGTCGGAAAATCAGACCGTGTGTGGGCTCCATCTGACTTTTTCTGTCGGAATTTCCGACACACAAAGTTTGAGAGCTGGATCTCAAATTTTTCTACAACATGGTCCGATCGCATCAATTCCGATCGCGTGTAGCCTAGTCCGACGGACAAAGTGCCACGCATGGTCAGAAGAAATTTGGAGACAAAAGCTATTGGCTACTGGCCTCTACGTAGTCCCGTCATACGTGGTGGACGTCACCTCGTTCGGTAATGATCGGATTTTCCGACAACTTTGTCCGACTGTGTGTGGGCAACACCAGTTTCGGACAAAATCCGTCTGAACATATCAGATGGATTTTGTGGTCGGAATGTCTGACCATGTGTACGGGGCATTATGCGAATTTCCCTGCATCCAATTTGCATGACAGGAGATTGTGACATTTTCTCAATGGTGTCGGTTCACATATCTCTAGAGAGGCTGCGAATCGCATTGCACAGGAGTCCTGTGCGTCTTTGGCTCCATTGTAGGTCCGAATTCAGGCAAAAATTTGGGCCTGATTCATCCCTGAAACAGAGAATATGGACGCACGGGACCCCTGCTGTGAGCCGCACCTGGCATAAGTGTGAACCCAGCCTCAATAAAGTGCTAGAAGGACCAATCACATTTCATTTTTTAGTAGCTTAGCATAGCTATGCGAGTAACAAAATGTTCTGATTGGTTACTATGGTTCAAATTTTATATTGTATTTGATTTGCATTATGGCTAAATAGAGAAGGGAAGAGAGATATCAACTATTTTACATTATTAATATACAAAAAGCCAAAAATATTTTGTGAAAAACACAATTTTGATAAATCAGCTGTGATTGCTAAGAGATTTTGCATCCTTAAGCCTCAGGCACATTGGATGTTTTTGCATCTTTCCTAGAAGTCTTTCCTCCAGGCAGGGGAATTTATGCAGAAAAAACGTGTGTAAGACATTTAGGCACATTTAGCTACATCAAGCATTTGGACGTTAATTTGACATGTCAAATCGCACCAGTGTCAACCAGGGCTGAAGCTTCAAGGTAGTGCAAGTACCAGAATTTACCTTGATATCATACACCTGTTATACATTGTATAGCAAGACAAAAAGGGAAAGGCAACACTTGGAGCCATTCAGTGCACATGTACTGATTAGGAACATGCTAACTAGAGAAGAGAACAGAGCAATGACTTCACTACTGTGCTGCTGTTCCTTCATTATCTTGTGAGCACATTGGTATGTGTTTTTGACCAAGCTCTGCCACTGAATTGGAGGGTAAGAACCTGGCTGTGTTGTTTGGAAGGAGTGTAAAAGTCCGTACACACAATCTGACTTTTTGACAACAAACATGCAAATTAGCCGTTTTGGACCAACATCCGACGTGTGTATGCTCCATCGGACCAACTTTTTCCATTTTCATCTGACTTTTGTTGGCTGTGCGAATGGACCAACTTTCTGCCAACAAAAGTCAGACGGAGCAAAGTCCGACCGCGTGTACACAAAACCATCAGACTTTTGTACAAAGTACTGCCACGCATGCTCAGAACCAATGCAAAAGATCAGACAACAATATAGAAGTTGACCAAAGGTGGCGCTGGAGTATTCAAACGTCCTCTTTTGAAGTGTCCTCAGTACGTTGAAACGTCACTACGTTCGTATTTGTTGCCTAAAAAGTCCTGCCATGTGTATGCAATACAAACTTGGGGCCAACGCCCTTTGTACAAAAATCCACGGGAAAGTTGGTACAAGGTCCGATCGTGTGTATGAGGCTTTACGATCACAACAGTTTTACAAACCCTTGTCAAATAAAACAATTCCCATAAATGTATTTAAGCTGTGTATTAGCTGCTTGTGTAGAGTTAGCTACCAGATCCCAATTAGATGCAATCATTCCTTTCTAAGTGTTTCTGTTGTATACACAGTGGGTGTCACGGGCACGGCTGTAGAAGTATCTGATATATACCAGCATGTTTTTTGTTAAATCAATATCTTCATCTGTTCTGAGCAAACACTTTCAAGCCTAACCTGAAAGATAAACAATATCACATTTATCTCAATTTGACCATAGCATGGGATAATTATTGTGTACTATAGATGATTATGTTGTAGAGAGGCAAAGCCTTTACAAGTGTTTCAGACAGCACAATTTTTCTCATCCTGATATACTGCACAAATTACATTTGGTGGCTGAATATTGTCTGTTTCAATCATTTGTTCCTAAAACATTCCAAAATTATTGCCTGTATAAGTTCAAATCTCTAAACCAGGACAGTGCCAATGAGTTGTAATAGACCACATGTGACTGGTCTAGTCTACGAAATATTCCTTGCAGCATTATATGAACGTTTTTTTTTTTTTTACCCTAATCCCGATCTTGATTCAGCGCTGTGACCAAGAACAGCAGCTCTGCTCTCTCTCTCTCGCTCTCTCTGCTGGACATGGAGGCAGCTGCAGGAGCCATTGACTGCTGCTGTAAATCAAATCCAGTAAGGAGGGAATGGGGGGGGGGGGGGGCAGGGAGGAAGGAGCCTGTTATTTACCGGCCCCTTCCTTTTCTGAATGAACAGAGTCCTTAATCTGGGGGTCTCAAACTGGTGACCCTCCAGCTGTTGCGAAACTACAAGTCCCATCATGCTTCTACCTGTGGGAGTCATGCTTTGTAACTGTCAGCCTTGCAATGCCTCATGGGACTTGTAGTTTTGCAACAGCTGGAGGGCCGCTAGTTTGAGACCCCTGCCTTAATCAATGACTCTGTCCATTCATAACTGAAACATCATAAACTTTGTTTACTTTGCTTCAGTTTATGAATGAACGGGAGCCTCTGTCTCTGTTCATTCATCTTCAGTGCAACTAAGGCTGCAGAGAAAGGGACTGGGGAATCTCTGTCCTTAGTCCCTTTCTCTGTCTTAATGGAAAGATGTTGGGGTCTGTTGAGACCCCTGATATCTCAGCAAAGCAAACATGTAATAAATATTAAAAAAATAAAATTGTTAAAAAATAATATAAAAATAAAATTGTAAAAAAACTACTGACCAATTCTGAGACTCCAAATATGGCTTAATTTACTAAGTGTACAATCAACTCACATGTAATAAGTGCAACTTTTGTTCACTTTGAAAAGTGTAAATGCACTTTGCTAAGTAAATGATAGGAAATAAGGTGCACGTGTTTACTTTACATACCTAGTTTTAAAAAACAGGATTTTTTCTAGCACTGGATCAGTTAATTGGAGTGAGCAGAGCTCATCTTACTTACTAAGCTTACTGAACTCTCACTTTGCTAAGTGAACAGCATCTTTTCCTTTCGTTGTGAAGAGTGTTTGCCTCATAATGGATTTACTTTTGTAAGTAAGTAACTCATCTAAATACAGTATTGACTATATTTTCTGTTTATTGCAGCATTTCAAAGTTTGAAGAAAGGTGCTGTTTTCTGTATGTCCTACACAATTCAGATGATTTTCAGATCTACTTCTGCACAGAGTTGCATTGTAAAAAGTATGTATATTTATGCAAACCATGAGGAACTATCTGTGTATTCAGTGAGTTATCTTGGCTTTTCAAGGAGGAAAATGTAACATAACAATTGTAGAAGGATTATATCATGTACAATTTCCCTTTTTATTGTGTATTATATTTTCTTTTATAAAGGTTCCTTAGTGTTCACCTCAGAACACACCATGATAGACACTGGCATTATTATAATTTAACCACCTGAGCCCCGGAAGTATTGGCTGCTGAATGACCAGGCAATTTTTTGTGATTCAGCACTGCGTCACTTTAACTGACAATTGCGCAGTCATGCGAAAGAGAGCTTTCTTTTGGTGGTATTTGATCACCTCTACGTTTTTTGTTTTTTTTTCAGCTATAAACAATAAAGAGCAAAATTTTGAAAAAAACACACTATGTTTTACTTTTTGCCATAATAAATATCCCCATTTTTTTTTTTTAAAAAAAGCTAATTTTTTCTCAGTTAAGACCGATATGTATTCTTCTACATATTTTTTGGTTAAAAAAAATCGCAATAAACATATATTGATTGGTTTGCGCAAAGGTTATAGTTTATCTACAAAATAGGGGATAGATTTATAGCATTTTTATTATTATTTTTTTTTTTTACTAGTAATGGCGGCAATCTGTGATTTTTATCAGGACTGAGACAATATGGCGGACACATTGGACACTTGGACGCAATTGCTCATGGTCGGCGGTCAACGCGACTATCAGCCACGAGCATCGGCACCCTCGCTGTGCAGCGGGCGCGTGCGTGCACCTATTTGGATCCCGTGAGCCAACGTATAGCTACGATGGTTCGCAGGATCGTGCCGACCTGCCACAATAAATTGACGGCGGCTGGTCGGCAAGTGGTTAATGACCACTTATATTCAAGACAGGTGGGTCCCAGAGATAATGATCAAATCAAAAAGGTGTGCAAAGTTATAGTTTGTTTTCTTTTAAAATCAGCCACAACCTGAGTAGAAAGGTCTGTGTCCTGTCAGAATGCTGCAGAGTCGGTCTTTTGTTCTCTTTGGAGAAGCAGTGGTCTCTTTGCAGAGGTCCGACATGCTTTTTGCTGAGTCACAGCCAGGGCTTTCCAATAATCAGGAAGTAGGGGGCATATAAGACCTCTGCAATGAGACTGCTGCTTTCACACAGAGCGTATGAGTTTTTACGCTGCATCTGCTGGAAGAGATCAGGCTTTGATTTCTTTTTAACAAAAACAAACTATAACACATTGAACCCCCTTAGTTTTGATACACATGGAATGTGTTTAGCTGTATTAAATGTAAAATGATTTGGGAATTTAACCACTTGCTTACTGGGCACTTAAACCCCCTCCTGCCCAGGCCAATTTTCAGCTTTCAGCGCTGTCACTCTTTGAATGACAGTTGCATGGTCATGCTACAGTTTACCCAAATAAAATGGTTATCTTTTTTTTTTCACACAAATACAGCTTTCTTTTGGTGGTATTTAATCACCGCTGGGTTTACATTTTTTGCTAAACAAACAAAAAAAGAACGATAATTAAAAAAAAAAAAAAAAATGTTTTTATAGTTTGTTATAAAATTTTGCAAACAGGTAATTTTTCTCCTTCATTGATGTGCCCTGATGGGGCTGCACTGATGGGCACTGATAGGCGGCACTGGTGGGCACTGATCAAGAGGCACTGATGAGACTGCACTAATAGGTGGCACTGATGGGCACTAATAGGTGGCACTGATAGGTGGCAATGGTAGGAGACACTGATAGGCAGCACTGATTGGTGGCACTGATGATGAGGCACTGATGGGCACTGGTAGGCTTTGATAGGTGGCACTAGTAGGTGGCACTGGTGGGCACTTAAGAGGCGGCAGTGGCTGTCAGCGTGACGGAAAAAAGCAGATTACTGGCTTATGTTTACATCACATGATCAGCTATCATTGGCCGGGATCTCATAGACTTGCTGATCACAGAGCACGCCGCCCATGCCCCGCAGGGGGCATGCAGGCAGCGCATGCTCGGGAGGACGTACGTGGAACCCCTCCCAGCAATTTAGGCCTGCGCTATAGCCGTCTTTCGGCTATAGCACAGACACAAAGGGGTTAAACAAAACAGGCAATAGGTTGTGCTATGTAGGGATTTTTCTTAGACCTCCCACTTATTTTAGTCCAACATTATATTTATGTGCACCTTTATCCTTTCTACTTTTATGGTTCTGAAGTGCACTTAATTATCCTTATGTGTGAACCACAAAATAATCAAAGGAAAATTAAGAGTCTTTACACTTCTTGCCACTGCATAACTCCTGAATGCAAAGTCAGCCACAGATGGTTCGAATCTTGGCCGGTTCAGCAGGAACCAGCTGAGATTTGAAGCATTATTGGGGAGGCTGAATGTACCAAACTGATCAATCAATCAACTTGGGTACAACCAGTCAGCCGGATTCACTTGTGATTATCGCTAGCGGCTGCTCTCCCAGTGGGCGCGACTTCCCCCACCCCCCGCCGGGAGCAGACTATGGCTCGGCAGGAGGGATTCCCCCGTTAGCACTGTCTGTGTTGATGGGAGAATCGTGCAATTTTCTTTCCTGCAACCTGGGGTTGCAAGAAAGAAATGTTGCACTGTCTATGGCCTGCCTAAGATACTAGCTATGAAATAATAACTTGCATGGCCCCTGCTTTGTGTATGTGTGATCGCATATAAAGCAACACTTTACTCCATTATTTTTAGTACTGCTATACTGTAGGTATTTTCAGTTGTACAAGATTTTCAATAATGTAATGAATAACTGTATTCTCTAATAGAAATAATGCATTGATCTGTGGTTACACCTTTTTTAATTTTTACTTATCTTGGTTATAAAATCTTTATTTCTTTTGTTGCAGATTTTTTGATATGGTTAACAGTATTACTGAAGAAGTGGGCGCAGATGATGTGGATTTTGATGGCGATTCCCTTGAAGTAAATATGACACTTTCCCTTCACTTAGGCTATAGCTATTGGTTATTTAATCATTATTTAAAGTGGTTGTAAGCCCTTACATATACCCAGTGAAGGGATCATCCTCTGGCGATACACAGAGATGAAACAAATCCTCCTACATACGTGGTATCAGTTTATCTGCAGTCTTCTCTTCTCTACATCTTTTCAAAGTGCTGAATGTATAAGCTTGCCTAAGACCCCTTTCACACTGAGGCATTTTTCAGGCGCTTTTGGGCTAAAAATAGCACCTGTAAAGCGCCTGAAAAACGGCTCCCCTGCAGTCTCAGTGTGAAAGCCAGAGTGCTTTCACACTGAGGCGATGCGCTGGCAGGACATTAAGAAAACTCCTGCAAGCAGCATCTTTGGAGTGGTGAAGGAGCGGTGTATTCACCGCTCCTAAATCGCCCCTGCCCATTGAAATTAATGGGCAGTGCCGCTGAACCGCCAGCTCTTTGCGGGTCATTTTAACCGTTTTTCGGCTGCTAGCGGGGTTAAAAGCGCCCCGCTATCGGCCAAAAACTTCAGTAAACTTCAGTAAAGCGGCACTTTACCGATGGTGGCGCCGATGCCCCAGTGCGACAGCAGCCTAATGCCCCGTACACATGATTGAAATTTCCGACAACAAAACCATGGATTTTTTTCCGAAGCTCAAACTTGTCTTGCATACACACGGTCACACAAAGGTTGTTGGAAATTCCGAACGTGAGATCACGGTGATGTACAACACGTATGACAAGCCAAGAAAAAGGAAGTTCAATAGCCAGTGCGGCTCCTTCTGCTTGATTCCGAGCATGCGTGAGCTTTTGTGCGGCGGACTTGTGTACACACGATCGGAATTTCTGACAACAAGTGAAGTTGGCGGAAAATTCAAGAACCTGTTCTCAAACATTGGTGTGCGGAAATTCCGACAGTAAATGTTTAATGGAGCATACGCACTTTAGCATTCGAGTTTAGAAAATTGGGTGTAAAGAGATGAAGTTACACTCTTCAGAGCTTAGGGAGGAGAGGTCTGCTTGCTGATTGGATGGAAGGGACCCCCCCCCCCCTTCACACAGCACACAGGAACAGAGCTGAGACTGTCAGTCAGCTGAAACTCCCTCCCCTGTCACTATTTTTCTTTTGGTGTCAGGAAAATTGTCAGAAGCGATTCATGCTGATAACAGAGGAACAAAGCAGCAGACAGGAGCAATACTTAGTGCTCTTAATTGAGACAAGTACACACTATAGAGATGTGCTTTGTTCATATTTCATGTCTGAGGTTACAACCACTTTGTTTTCTAAGTATTTATTTTTCTCATTTGTATCTTTACTGTATGTCTTCTAATTTACAGTAAACATCATCACTTCATTGGGTTATAATACTCTATTGGAAAATCCCTGATTGAAATATTTCCAGCTGTAATAAACAATGTTCCCTTATCTGAACTGTATATTTCAGGGGATGCAGTACAAGTTTAATTTTGGGTAGAATGGATAAAGGTTAGAGAGACTGTCAGGTTTTTATCCTAAGCACTGATTAGGAGGGTTCAACAGAGCTATGTCCATTAGAGCCATTGAAAAGTGTTGTACAGGGGGTCCCCGACTTACGAACACCCGACCTACGAACAACCCCTACTTACGAACGGGGTGCTGCGGGGAACCCTCCGCCATTTTTCTGTGGTTTTCGCCGTCTTTCGGCCGTTCTGCGCATGCGCGGCCATACGGAGCGTCGGAAAATGCCGGAAATGTCCGTAATTTGCCGCGCATGCGCAGAACGGCATTAGACGGAACATCGGAAATGTCCGGAAATCTCCGTATTTGTCGGTCTGCGCATGCGCGGCTGACTTACGAACATTTCCGACTTCCGTACAGGCGGCCAGTCCCTAACGAGTTCGTAACTCGGGGACCCCCTGTATCCTCCTTCTGACATTTTAAGATTATCCACTTCAGCCCCGGAAGATTTGCCCCCTTAATGACCAGGCCATTTTTTGCGATTCTGCACTGCGTCGTTTTAACTGACAATTGTGCGGGCATGTGACTTTGTACAAAAACAAAATTGATGTCCTTTTTTTCCACAAAAATAGAGCTTTCTTTAGGTGACAATTGATCACCTCTGCAATTTCTATTTTTTGCTCTATAAACAAAAAAAAAAAAAAAATAAAAAATTTTGAAAAAAAAACATCCCCAAAACATTTTTCAAAAAACTAATTTTTTCCTCAGTTTAGGCCAATATGTATACGTCTACATATTTTTTGAAAAAAATCGCAATAAGGGTATATTGATTGGTTTGCGCAAAAGTTATAGTGTCTACAAAATAGGGGCTATATTTATGGCATTTTTATTATTATTATTTTTTTCTGCTAGTAACGGCGGTGATCTGCGATTTTTATCAGGACTGCGACATTGTGGGGGACAGATCGGACACTTTTGACACTTTTTTGGGACCGTTGACATTTATATAGCAATCAGTGCTATAAAAATGCACTGATTACTGTATATATGACACTGGCAGGGAAGGGGTTAATAGTAGGGGCGATCAAGGGGTTAACTGTGTGTCCTAGGGAGTGATTCTAACTGTGGGGGGGATGGGACTGCCTTGATGAGGAGACCGGTCGTTGTTCATACTTAGTATGAACAACAGATCAGTCTCATCTCCCATAAAAGCATGGAGATCTGTCTGTTTACATTGACAGATCTACATTCTGTCTCTGTGTGGAGCGATCGTGGGTGCCTGGCGATAATCGTGACAGCCATGCATGCACACCATCTCCGGCAGCGCTCGCATGCCCCTAGTGGTCTGAAAGCCAGCCGACATATAGCTACGGTGGCTCGCCCCAGGGGAGCCAACCTGCCACAGTATAACTGCGCTGGCTAGTCGGGAAGTAGTTAAAGTGGTTGTTAAGCCACCTGTATAAAAAGCTCCCATCCCCTCTGTATTAGAACAATAAGTTCCCCAATGTCTGTGTAATATCATAAATATGCTTATCTGTACTGATAACATACTGTCTTCCTGGGTCAATAACCCAGAATCAACCGACAGCGGGCTAAAGCCTGCTGTTGGCTGATGTCACAGAGCCACTCCTGTCTCTGTATGTATTCCGACAATAATGTCGGGATCCACACAAATGACCGGCAGTTGGCTCAGCCTCTGAGAACCTGAGCCAGCCACTCCTGCCCTCTCAACAGCTCAGCGCTCCAGTGAGACTTAAAGGGGCAGAGCAGAGAGCAGTGTCTGACAGAAGACTGAGAACTGAGCGATCGGCAGTCAAGTGATTGCTCAGTTCTCTGGCTTAGAGCCGTTGGGGACAGCTGAAGCATCAGATCGATGCTGCAGCCATATAGGTGTGTATGTATGTTTTTTTTTTATTCTTGCACTTCTCCTTCAAGTATCCATTGTGTTCAAGTTAAAATGTTCACATTTTGCTTGTCATCATCAACAAATAGTAAACAATTATCCACTGTTTACTGTGGAATAGTTACACAGATATGGCAATACAGTCTTTCTACCTTTAACATATGGAAATAAGGTAAATGTAAACATTTTCAACTGGACAAAGACCATCTACAAGAACAGTGGAGCAAAAAAGTTAAAGCCCATTTAAATTCTTAAGCAACCCATAGATAAGTAACATGTTACTATTCAACCAGGTTAAATGAAAAACAAAACTGACTCAATTCCCCCAACAACACACTTGATATGGATGGGGGAATCCTCCCCACTGAGCTATGGTATTTGGACAGTAGGGAGATTTCCCCGCCGTCAGAATACATTACTGTGGGCTATAGCTTGTGGCACTGATTGAGCGGGGAAAACTCGACATGGTGGTTGCACAGACAACCTCCCTGCCCTGACCATATATCCCCATGATCCCTGCTGAACCAGCTGAATATTGATCTATATATGGCCAGGTTTAGACTGGTTTATCTATTCATAGTCCTGAAGCCTTTTATGTTATGATATGTAATTGGTTCCTATTAAGGAATGCCATAATATAAAAAAATGTCCTCAGTGAAAATGATGCATGCTCCCCTCCTCCGCTCTATGTTGGCATAGCTGAGTAACAGTTCTAAGCACATTTTTCAGCATGTGTCCTCGGAGAGAACTGTATTGCAAATAAAGAGAAGGGCTCAGGCCAGTTCTTTTATTCAGTGCTAATATCTAAGAACTAGTCCTGTCTCTGAGGCCTATTAGGCTGCAAAATCATATTTAGCCACCCTCCGTATCTGCTGTGAAAGAAAAGTGGAGGCTATTAAAATAGGATTTGTTAGTACTATAACTGAATGACTGTGTATCTTTTTTGTGACCTCATTTTTGTGACCTTAGGTTTCCTCCAGATGTTGCTAGGGGTTCCTTGAGGTGTGACAACTGACCTCCCATCTAATGGCATCTGCATAGTTCCAGGGTCAGCTCCACTTGGCAGAGACAGTAATATGATGCCAATGATCTTTTTAGCTGTCTGTAAAGGTGGCATTATGACCTCCACTGTAAGGGTGGGCATTCGTACCACTGACCATCAATGTAAGCAGTGTTTTACAATTACTCCAGTTAAAAATTATTTTACCAGGGGTTCCATGAGACCTTTTCCTCTGGGATAAAAAGCTTGGGAAAGGCTGACTTAGAAACTCAACATAAGAAAAGAAACATCTAAAAGTTTAGTTGCCCCATACATTTTTTTGCCTTTTATTTATATGTCTACTAATCCATCTTTCCATGATAAATTAGTTACATAGTTACATAGTAGGTGAGGTTGAAAAAAGACACAAGTCCATCAAGTCCAACCTATGTGTGTGACTATATGTCAGTATTACATTGTATATCCGTGTATGTTGTGGTCGTTCAGGTGCTTATCTAATAGTTTTTTTGAAACTATCAATGCCCCCCCCCCCCCCCCCCTGAGACCACCGCCTGTGAAAGGGAATTCCACAACCTTGCTGCTCTTACAGTAAAGAACCCTTTACGTAGTTTAAGGTTAAACCTCTTTTCTTCTAATTTTAATGCGTTTTGCATATTGTTTTGAAAAAAAGCCTGCTTTTTTGTAAATGTATATAATTACATATGTCATTCTACTTTTGTGATTAAATTAAACAACAATATTATCCTTTGTTTAGTTTGATTATGAATATGATGAAAACGGTGACAGAGTAGTCCTGGGTAAGGGTACCCATGGAGTGGTATATGCTGGACGAGACCTCAGTAACCAAGTGAGAATTGCTATCAAGGAGGTTCCTGAGAGGGACAGCAGGTACGTTAGTTCATGCCAAAACAGTCTACTGTAGAATGATCACTTTGAAAATGAACTGTTGATTAAAGTCACGAAGAGCTGCTGCTGAAGAGAAATCAAAATAATTAATTATTAATAACATAGCCTAACTAACATTCAAACATTGTATTATCATTTGTTGCAGACAAAGACTGCAAAAAAAGCTGATGCAATGATGTCTACTTTTTTCACCTTTATTTTAAAGCATAATTGTACATTTAGCTTTATCTTGCTTTCCCAGATATGAATAAATGTTGTGTTGGGTGGACCTACACTCATATGGATAGGGTTATTAGGAAACTCCAGGTGATGGCATGGTATAAAAATACAGCTCATATTCATGTATGACTTGAGGAGCTATGTAGTATGTAGGAGTAATGCAGGCTTCTATGAAACACAAGATGTCACTCAAGATACCAAGTTTGTAGGCACCAGGGCACCTTCCCTTGAAGCTCTGTCACCTAAGCCGTAGGCTATATGCGTTGCTCTATGTAGAATATTATCCTGCCAAAAAATTTTATAGGTTAAAAATAATGTGTGGTTGATATTTGTTTAATTACTTGTAAGTTGTACAAAAAAATGTGAGATTATGGGAAAGGGGAAGCCTGCATGTTGCTGTACATAGGTCTTTGAAGCTTGTTCTGCTGTTGAATTTACATTGAAATGTCCTTGATCTTTCATTTTTAAACTTAGCATTTTCTGTGGTCATCTGGCTACAAAATGGCCCTAAAATACTTCTAAAACTATATTTCATCAAACTGCTGAAGTATCTTTAAACATGCACTCTGTACACAGCGCACTCCTGAACCCTGCGCTCTGTATACAGCGCACTCCTGAACCCTGCACTCTGTACACAGCGCACTCCTAAACCCTGCGCTCTTTACACAGCGCACTCCTGAACCCTGCACTCTGTCCACAGCGCACTCCTGAACCCTGCATTCTGTACACAGCGCACTCCTGAACCCTGCACTCTGTACACAGCACACACCTGAACTCTGTACACAGCGCACCCCTGAACTTTGCACTCTGTACGTAGCACATCCCTGAACTCCACACATAACTCACTCCTAGTATTTATTGCCCCTTTAAGATCCTCCCACTGTTAGTGCAATTTGGCCACACCCACAGTTCGATGCAGTTCGGTGGTGGGGTGTGGTTGAGTTCCTGCACCTATTCTCTGACAAAAAAAAGAAGTCTTACAGATACAACCGGCCCTTTGAGGGCAACCATAATGCTGATGTGGCCTGCAATGAAATTGAGTTTCACAGCCCTGATCTATAGCAACGTTAAACTTAGACATTACCAACAGACAAAAATGTATGTGATTAAGGTTGCAAACATGTAGTTAGTGCTGCATTGTTTTCAGTATCCATGTAGAAATAACACCACATTGTACACACATAAAATAAAATCCCTTATATGTGTGCACATGGAAACTATGAATTGAACTTGAATTGAATTGAAATGAACTATGACATTTGTACTGTATGACTTACTGATAGAGATGGGCCAAACACCCCACTGTTCTGTTCACAGCAGAACTCCCGAACAGGGGAAAAGGGGAAAAGTTCTGCCCGAACTGCAAACTTGATTGAAATCTATGGGAGCCGAACATGAGAAATCAAAAGTGCCCATTTTAAAGGCTTCTATGCAAGTAATTGGCCATAAAAGGGGTATGGGGGTCTGGGTACTGCCCAGAAAAACAATCTTTTTCAGGAGCAGTGATTTTAATGATGCTTAAAGTGAAACAATAAAAATGAAAATTCCTTTAAATATAGTGCCTGTGGGGTCCCCTTAGTCTACCTGTAAAGTGGTGCATCTGTTGCATGTATAGAACATGCTGCAGCAAAACTGACATTTCTAAAGAATGAGTCAAATCACATTTAAATTGACTTGCGGTTGCAATTGCTGACACCCGGCTATTAAAAAAATAAAAATAAACATGGCATTGCCCCATGCCAAAATGTAAAAAAACAGCATTGGATCCCCCCCTAAAATCCATACCAGATCTGAACACGCAGCCTGGCAGGTCAGGAAAGGGGGGGGGGGGGGTGAGCTCTGCCCCCCCTGCCCCAAAGCACTTTGTCCCCATGTTGATAGGGACAAGGGTCTCTTCCCCACAACCCTGAGCTGTGGTTGTGGGAGTCTGCGGGTGGGGGCTTATCTGAATCTGGAAGCCCCCTTTAACAAGGGGCCCCCAGATCCCACCCCCCGACCCTCCAATGGGAATGAGTATCCTACCCATTTACCAAAAGGTGTCAAAATAAATAAAAACAGTAGACATGTTTCTGACAATAAAAAAAAGTGTCCCCTGATGTAGATCCATCATCAAAAAACTAAATAAATATGCTCCGACCATCGTGAAGGCAAACCACCAAATGGCTGGCTTGCCATTTTGACAGTTCTTAGCTGGTTGTTAAGAAACAGGGTCGGGTAGCCGTTGTTGTTGTTGGCCCCAGGTTAGGGTGGGGCCACCTGGTGACCTCACCAACCCCCATGTTGAGGGCATGTGTCCTAGTATGGTTCAAGAGGGGGGAGGCCGCTCGCTCGTCCCCCCCTTTCCTGACCTTCCAGGCTGCATGCTTGGATAAGGGTCTGGTATGAATTTTTGGGGGACCCCACGCCATTTTATTTTTTACATTTTGGCAAGTCTGATATGGACAGGGGGGACCCCTACGCCATTTTTTGTTTTTTTACTATTTTTACCAGCAAATTTTTATTTATTTTTTATTATTATTTAGTTGTCAGCGGGTAAGCCCATTGAAAGCTGATTATTCATCTGTTGTTAAGTATGCGGCAGCCGGCTACCCGGCCCCGTTTCTTAACAACCAGCTTTTTCTGCGCCCTGAAAGCTTTGGCCAATCAGGGCGCAGCATGCACTGTGCAGCGTACAGTGCATTGCAGATCGTTCGGGGGGGGGGGGGGGGGGGTGGACGAACACCGAACCAAACACCCTGCAAATAACCAATTTCAAACGACCAAATCACAAGAGCTAGTTCACAAGAGTTTAAGCAAGTGCTGAACTTAGATTAAAATTTCCCGGAGTATTGCTCAAGTTTTGATATAAAAATAGAGATGTTGAAAAATGTAAGTACTTTCCAAAAAAACATTTTGGCAGTTCTGCATGCACAGTTGTGAGAACTGAAGTAGAGTACATGACTCATCCTGCTGAATGCCAGGCTGAGGTTCCATCTAGCGAACACGGTTTGGAAATCATGCTGAATGTTCGTGACACTATACTAAAAGTAATAAATGCATACTTGTGGTAAGTAGTGATTTTAAAAGTGTTTTTCCATAATTATGGTCGGCTACCCTATATCCCCTTGCAATAAGCAGTGGGGGGCACACATCAGGGTATTAGTTATGCCATACTTTTAATATTACTTTTAAAAGCAGTTATATTGCATTATTATATTTGAAAGGTTAACACTCAATACAAGTTTCACTGCAAAAGAACTAGGTGGGGTCTGTTGCTTATTGGTACAAAGGAATTGTTTCCTTACATACTCTACTCTTACTTTAAAGTTTAAATACAATTTTTTTCAATATCTTGAGAAGCTAAATCTTACCGAAGTCTGCTGCCCAGGTCCCTCAACAGAGTTGTTTCCAGGTGCAAGGGTGCAGAAATCCAATGCTACATACTGTATGTGCCCGCACCCGCCAGTCATGTCTCCTTGAGACTCCTGTTCTGGGTCATTAAGAGAACCATGCAGCTGAACAGCCAAAGTAGGTATCACCTGAGTGACACTCAAAGAAGGACCCTACCTTCTGTACACAGAAGCCGAGAGAAGACTTGGGACTGGACTACCCGATACCCATTTACATAGGCGGGCCGGGATCTGGGGACCCCCTTTTTAAAGGGGTGTCCAGATTCCGATAAGCCCCCCGCCCGCAGATCCCCACAACCACCGGGCAAGGGTCGTGGGGGGTGAGGCCCTTGTCCCCATCAACATGGGGACCAGGTGCTTGGGGGGGGAACCCAAAGCACCCTCCCCATGTTGAGGGCATGTGGCCTGGTAAGGTTCAGGAGGGGGGGGCTCTCTCGGCCCCCCCTTTTCCTGCAGCCTGCCAGGTTGCATGCTCGGATAAGGGTCTGGTATGGATTTTGAGGGGGAACCCCACGCCATTTTTTTTTATTTTGGTGCAGGGTTAAAATCCATTCCAGACCTGAAGGGCCCCCTTAACCACTTCAATACAATGTGTTAAATAAACTACACTGCCTGCACTGACTGAATATAGAGTATACACTGAATATCTAGTCTATGCTAAATGCAGAATATATATATATATATATATATATATATATATATATATATATATACACACACACTAGACTTACTGTGTATATATATATATATATATATATATATATATATATATATATATATATATATACAGTATCAAATACACTGCCACTAAGTAACCTGCCTGCCTAATCTAGCTCAATCTATCTCCGTCCACACTGTATACACGGCCGATATGTAAGCAGCCTTATATAGTGTGGGGCGTGGTCTTGGTCCCCTTGAGGCATGATTGACCAAAGGTACTGGCTCTCTTAGCAGAGCACGCTGTGATTGGCCAAAGCATGCAGGTCAGGTGCATGCTTTGGCCAATCATCATACAGCAATGCACTGCGATCTCGCTGGGGCATTTCCAGCGAAAGCCCCATAATATTTGCTGTTCAGCGAACGCGTTTACACCCAATGTTTGAGTCGAACTTACGTTTGACTCGAACATCGAGCTCATGCCTAGTGACCACAGATTTAGGTGAGTAAAAGGGACACTTAGTTAATTTCAATGCCGGCGATTAGTTAGATTCGTTTTTTTTGTCAGGCAATGGGCTGAATGAGTCGCAATGGGTAGAGGACTGCTCCCTGCTAAGACATTGTATTCTGACAGTGGGACTTTTTTTTCCAACAAACCTGATTTGATTGTTAGATCGACTTCTGTCGAGTGAGAATGGGCACACATGCGTTGAAATTTGGCCAGCCCCTGCTGAACTGGTCAAATTTTTATTCACCAATGGCCAGCTTTTTTTATTCAGCGGTCTTTGTCTTGCTAGCGGCTGTTATAGCCACTAGCAATAATCACTGTGTTGTCCCAGCGGGGGGGTTAACACAATAACTCATGGGGTGGGGGAATCGAGCAATTTTCTTTCCGTTGCAGGAAAGAAAATCACTCCGTCCATAGCCAGCCTAATCTGCATAAGTAGAAAGTACTAAAGGCCACTTGATCAGCATGACAGTCCAGAGTATTCTTTTCAGAAGGAGACATCAGAAGTGGCATTTACATTGCTTCACTAAATGTACTGTAATAATGCCTTGTACACACGGTTGGACATTCCGACCACAAAATCCGTCTGATTTTTTCCGACGGATTTTGTCCGAAACTTGTGTTGCACACACACGGTCGGACAAAGTTGTCGGAAAATCCGATCTATCTGAACGAGGTGACGTATAAAATGTACGACGGGACTACGTAGAGGCCAGTAGCCAATAGCTTTCGTCTCCAAATTTCTTCTGAGCATGCGAGCATGCGTGGCACTTTGTGCTTCGGAATTCTCTACACACGATCGGAAAAAGTCTGATCGGATTTTGTTGTCGGAAAATTTTATACCCTGCTCTCAAATTTTTTCCGTCAGAAATTCCGACAGAAAAAGTCCGCTAGAGCCTACACACGATCGGATTTTCTGACAACATAATCCAATCTGACTTTCTCCATCGGAATATCCGACCGTGTGTACGGGGCATAAGACTAGTTAGGTTTGTTCTGTTTACCTATAATTGAAACAGTGATAAACATCTATTTGTGTTAATTATTTTCTATACTTCTATATGATTGCATGTATGCTGAAAACCTAAAAAAAAAACATGTATACTGATGATAGGTAGAATGAGAGCAAAAAAGCTGTGTAATATATTCTGTGGAATGCAAGTCACGACTTTAAAGACACAGTTGAGATCATTCGTATTCAGTTTATTTATTTTTTGTCTAACGTACGCTAGCATTCCCCCTTAGGCTCGTCTAGCTGCTCACAGCATGGGGAGGGGAAAAAAACAAGCAAAAGGTAAAGAAAGTGTGCCAGTATAGAAGTATGCTAGCAATAATTTGTGTTGGGTTTGAATAAGTCTGGAAATCTGTATTGTAAAGATTTGAAGAGAGGGTACTACAAAATCCCTGAGAGGTTCTTGAATTTGATCACATGCCTCAAGGCTCATCTGGCGCCCCGGACACCTTCCAAAGGCTGATGGAGAAGACTGTGGGTGACATGAACCTGATCGAGGTCTTGGTGTACTTAAATGACATCATCGTGTTTGGCAGGACTCTGGAGGAGCATGAAGAGCATCTGGAAAAGGTCCTGAAGAGACTCCATGACGAAGGCTTGAAGCTCTCTCTGGACAAGTGACAGTTTTATCAACCCTCGGTCAACTACCTTGTCCACATGGTGTCTGCCGATGCAGTGGCCACAGACCCCCAGAAGTTGGAAGCCGTCACCTCCTGGCCGAGACCTGCTAATGTGACCGAACTTAGGTAGTTTCTGGTATTCTGCTCATATTACCGGAGATTCATTGAAGGATTTGCTAAAATAGCTTGACCACTCAATGAGCTACTGAAAAGCGAAGAGCAAGGTGATGACCCAAATTCAGTTAAGCCTGTCAGACCAGCTGGAGGGCCCAGGAAGCCCAAAGAGTCCATTTAGGAACAGTTGACCACCCAGTGTGAAGAGGCTTTTAGGCAGCTGAAGTGGGGGCTTACAACTGCTCCAGTCCTGGCCTGCGCAGATACAGCTAAGCCATACGAACTATATGTGGATGCCAGCCGAGAAGGATTAGGCAGGGTGCTGTTTTAAGAGCATGATGGGCACCTAGGGCCTGTTGCCTATGTGAGTCGGAGTCTAGCACCCACGAGAACTACCCCACACATGGCCTTGAAGTGGGCAGTGGTGGATAAGTTGAGGGATTATCTGTATGGTGCAGAATTTGTGATTAATAATCCCCTCACATACCTACCCACTACTGCCAAGTTGGATGCCACGGGTCACAGATGGTTGGCTGCCCTATCAGGGTTTACCTTAAGCCTGAAGTACCGGCCGGGTCACTTTTGTCTCAGTAACCATACCTTCTGGTTTATCACAGTTGTGTTTCCTCTCTACTGCTGTGTTTTGCACTAATATTGCCGAGTAAGTGTGCCAGAGGGGTTGGGACTGTTCTTGGGGTTGAGAGGCAGAGTACAGAACCAAATATACATTAAGCGGCTCCTCCGGGGGTAGCGCTACATAAAGAAGAATATTGTATTTGTGTTCACTAACAGCATCTAGAGAGGCAATGCAGGTTATTGACAGTTCATGTTGAGAGTTCTTAGTAGTAAACATTGTGGTACTGTATTGTGCTGATCTTGTTAAAGCAATATTAAACCCAAAATCAAAACATTTTATATATTGCAGCTTACCAATAATTAGATGTGGAGGCTGCATTACCTTTCTTTATTTATGCTTTTTTCCCCTGGAGATCTGGCCAGAAACCCATGTCCTGTATAAGAGTGTCCCTACTCTGGATGAATGAGCACATGGGCACATTTGGACAGCAGCATTGTTAATCTGGGGGGAGGGGAGTGCACTGAGAGATTTAAATACACTAACAAATTGAAGCCAAGCTCAGTCACAGTTAAAAAAAGAAACAAATGCAGCCATCACATCTGAGAACTGGTAAGATGCAGTATAATAAATGATTGCTTTTGGGTTTAATACGGCTGTAAGCTTTGAATTATTTCTAAATAAAGGCCTTCAGACTAGTGGTACATATAGAATGTGTTTAAGAATGTTTACACTTGTAGATTACTTTCCTGTGGTGCACTTAGGGAATAATTCAGGCTATAATGGCCGAATGTAGGAGCAAGCACAATGCTTGTATTCATAACTGTAGTACTGTGTACTCTTGCAAGAGGAGTTGTAGTGAAAAATATACACAGCAGTTCAGGTTAAAGTCACAGAGGATGTAGCCAGACCCTGTGTTTGAATGCTGAGTTGTAACATCTCCCAGGCCACACCAAGGCATCCACTGGAAATTTACAATCTAAACCACATTTAGCCTTATTAAATACCATATAGAAAATATGCATATAAATATACATATAAAATTCTGGCTGGACATGCACTTTAACCACTTGCTTACCGGGCACTTAAACCCCCCTCCTATCCAGACCAATTTTCAGCTTTTGGTGCTCTCACACTTTAAAAGACAATTACTCAGTCATGCAACACTGTACCCAAATGAATTTTTTGTCCTTTTTTTCCCCACAAATAGAACTTTCTTTTGGTGGTATTTGATCACCTCTGGGTTTTTTATTTTTTGCGCTATAAATGAAAAAAGACTGAAAATTTTGGAAAAAAGACCGAAAATTTTGAAAAAAAACGCATTTTTCTTTGTTTCTGTGATAAAATTTAGGAAATTATTAATTTATCTTCATAAATTTTGGCCACAATTTATACTGCCACATATCTTTAGTAAAAATAACCCAAATTAGTGGATATATTTTGGTCTTTGTGAAAGTTAGAGAGTCCACAAACCGTGGTGCAAATTATACAAAATTTATCACACCTGATGTACTGGTGACCTATCTCATTTCTTGTGACACTGACAGATGGCACCGATACGTGGCATTGATGACAGGTGACACTGATAACAGATGGCACGTGACACTGACAGGTGGCACTGATGACAGATGGCACTGATGACAGATGGCACTAATATGTGGCACTGATGACACTGATATGGCACTGATGACAGATGGCACTATGTGGCACTGATGTGGCACTGATGACAGATGGCACTTATACATGGCACTGGGGACAGATGGCACTGGCAGATGGCACTGGGGACAGATGGCAGTGGTGGCAGTGGGGACAGATGGCACTTTATTTATTTTATTTTATTTTTTTCTCTACTTACGGCCGCTGCAGCCGTTCATCTCTCCCTCCTCACACGCTGTCTCTGTGTGAGGAGGGAGAGCGGCGCTGAGAGATGATCTCATATGTTTACATATGAGATCATCTCCCATTGGACACGCCGATCGCGCTGTAAACGGCCGCTGTGATTGGCCGTTTACAGCGATCTGTGATTGGCTAAGTCCAAGGGACACGGGCAACACAGAATTTCCCCGATACGTGCTCGTGAGCGCGCACAGGGAGCGAGGAAAGGGGAGGACGTCATATGACGTCCTCCCGGGAATTGACATGCGCGCCAAAGCCGTCATTCGGCTATGGCCGGATGTCAAGTGGTTAAAAACAGAAACTATGGAGTTGATTCACTAAAGGCAAATAGACTGTGCACTTTGCAAGTGCAGTTGCTCCAGAGCTTAGTAAATGCAGTCGTATGCAGGGAAAATTTAAAAACTGAATTTTTGATTGCACGTGATTGGATGATGGAAGTCAGCAGAGCTTCTGCTTATTTACTAAGCTCTGGGGCAACTGCACTTGCAGGGATCCCATTACTCTCTGCCCTGTAAACACCACAGGAAGTGAGAGAAAAACTCTGAACCCCCCTCAAACAGTTTTCTCTATATTCCTGTTCTTGTGGCAACCCAAAATTTAGGATTTGACCTCACTTTCAGTCCTGGTGACAATGATCACCAGGACAACAAGATAGAGGAAACCTCCCTAAAAGTACTTTCAAACTGGGGCGGTGCCGGTGTTAGTTGTAAAGCACTAATAGTTTTAGCGGCACTTTACCGCTGCTATAGCAGTGCTTTTTGGCTAATAGCGGGGCACTTTTAACCCCCGCTAGCGGCCGAAGAAAGGGTTAAAAGCACCCGTGTTTGCAGGCGCTTCGGCAGCGCTGCCCATTCATTTCAATGGGCAGGGCATTTTGCCGCACCGCCCCAAAGATGCTGTTTTCAGGACTTTTCTTCCCATCCTGCAAGCGCACTGGGGAGGCATGAGAGGCGCTTTTTTAGACCCCGGTGTAAAAGGGGTCCAACGAAACCAAAAAAAAAAAGACTTAAAACCTGATAGAGGTTTCAATCCCTTCCTACATAGAGAAATACTTTAAAGCGGAGTTCCACTCAAAAATTGAACTTCCGCTTTAAGTACTCCTCGCCCCCTGCCATGCCACAAATGGCATGTATTTTTTTGGGGGGGGGGGGCTGGGTACCTGGTTTGGAGTGGGACTTGCTGTCCCACTTCTATCTACTGGGCTTCTAACCACCTAGGCGATTGCTAGGCAGCCCCTCCCTCCCGGCAATGTTCTGGGACACGTGACAGGTCCCAGAACATTGCCTGGCCATTGGCGGAGCGATGTGCGGCTCACGCATGTGCAGTGCGTGCCCGGCTGTGAAGCCGCAAACTGTCACAGCCGGGCGCTCACATTTACAATGTTGACGGTGGAGGGGAGGGGGAGAGAATGGAGGCTTCAGGCGGCCGCATCGCTGGACCGTGGGACAGGTAAGTGTCTGTTTATTAAAAGTCAGCAGCTATACTTTTTGTAGCTGCTGACTTTTAATAAACTAAAAAAAACAGTGGAACTCCGCTTTAAGTGCCACATCTCCCCTGTGTCACAACTATTTAAGTCTTGAATTGGGTTACTCAGAGGAGTTGATTTACTAAAGGCAAATAGACTGTGCACTTTGCAGTTGCTCCAGAGCTTAGTAAATGAGGTTAAGCTTCATTTTGCAAAAAGTACAAAAGCAAGGGGAAAAATATGCATTTATGCTTGCACATGATTGGATGATGGAAGTCAGCAGAGCATTTGCTCATTTACTAAGCTCTGGTGCAACTGCACTTTGCAAAGTGCATAGTGCATTTGCCTTTAGTAAATCAACCCCAGTGTCTGAACAGCTGTTGTCTTCACTATTCTTTTCCGTCTTTATGGCTTTGTGTGAGACACATGTGCTGATCGACTTCTCATGCAAAAGCAATCCTTAAGGCCGTACACACGATCAAAAAATCATACAAAAAACAACACTTTCGAATCGATCATACAATAATCTGATCGTTAGTACACAACTTTCGAGAGAGACGATCACGACAATTCATCTGATATTATCCGATGGGACAAACAAAAACATTTTTCTCGTATGATACCAGATCGTACAATTTTCATTTTATCAGTACAGTATTCATCCGAAAAGGCAATACAAATACAATACAATTACATCACTTCCGAATCTTTATTCTGTCGTATGAGAATTTTCGTTTACTTTAGTAATCTCTTCATTTTTGATATGAGACTAGCATGCAAAAAGAAAACCAAACAATCATTTGTCTGATAATGTCATTGTGCGTACCAGGCATTAGTTATTTATTTACTGAAGGTGCACTTTAGATAGCAGTCAATCAGAATTCATTCTTCTGTCATCACACAGCACAAGATTAATTCTGATCAGTTCCTGCAGCTTAATGCATTACAGATTAGCATTTAGAAATAAAAAAGTGCCACTTTTCTGATAAAAAAAAAAAAAAAAAATCTAAAAGTGCATTCTATTGCTCTTGGCCTCCTCCAAATCTCCAGATCCCTTATTTTTCCTGCTGTGATCAGATTTCCTCATTAAGGGTGGCTATGGTCATTCTCCATGATCCCGCTATATGTAGGAATGTAGCCATCCACTTTTGCTCACTCCTGGGATGGACTATGAACTATGTGATCTGTAGTGGGCATAGAGCAGTGTACTTAACAGCAACTAATGTGCACTGCTAGTTCCAAAAAATAAAAGTGAGAGGGAAAAAAATTTGTAAAAGTTTGCTCATACGGGGAAAAACATGACTGTATACACCAGTGGTCTTCAAACTGTGGCATATAGAAAAACAGGGAGGACGCACCGAACCTTGTGCATTACCAAAGATAAAATTTATTTAAATAATAAAAACAAAAGTCATACTTACAAACAAATGCTAAAAAAGGCTTAACATTGCTCCAAGAATTCGGAAACCATGTCTTCTAGACACCTGCAACCTGAACCAGGTATTAGGAGGAACCAGATTGCAAATAGCTTACGCGTTATGAGAGAGTACCCTCTTCATCAGAGCCTCAGCGATAGCAGCTACTCCCTCGTAACGTGTAAGCCGTTTGCGATGCCATCTGGTCCCTCCTAATACCCAGTCCAGGTTGCAGGTGTCTAGAAGACACGGTTCCGAATTCTTGGAGCAATGTTAAAGGGGTTGTAAAGGTACATGTTTTTTCACCTTAATGCATTCTAAAATGCCCTCAAAAGTACCGGGTCGTGAACGCGCTGGCTTCTCGGCTCTTTTCGGCTCATTCATTGGATGATTGATCGCAGTTCAGCCATTGGCTCCTGCTGATGTCAATCAAATCAATGACACGGTTTGCCGGGGGCGGTGCCGAGTGATACAGTCGGCGGCTATAGCAGCCGACTGTATCACGGGGACGCGCCCGCAAGCTAACCCCCTTGGGAGAGCGGTTCCCAGAACGTGGGTTAGCTGATGCGGGGAGGAGCCAAGACAGCCGCCGAGGGACCCCAGAAGATGAGGATTGGGGCCACTCTGTGCAAAACGAGCTGCACAGTAAAGGTAAGTATGACATGTTTGTTATTAAAAAAAAAAGGAACCTTTACAACCCCATTAAGCCTTTTTTTTAACGTTTGTTTATGAGTATGACTTTTGTTTTTTTTATTATTTAAATAAATGTTATCTTTGGTAATGCACAAGGTCGGTGCGCCCTCCCTGTTTTTCTATATGTTTCAGCTCTAAGGACATCCATTGTTCTGAGGAGGGCAGCAAGACCTTTGACTTTCCATATTTTATCCAAAGGGTTGGCTACACTTACACATGGACTAAGCTCCTGAGCACAGGAGATTGTTTTGTCTTCAAACTGTGGCCCGGGGGCCAGATGTGGGCCTTTGTTTGCCTTTATGCGGCCCTTAAGACACTATTCTGCCAATTGACATCAACAATGGGGCTCCGTTTCTCCCACTGACACCAACAATGGGGCACTATTCTTCCCCTTAATACCAAATTTGGCGATGTTTACTCAACACTGATGCCTGGAAAATGTCTATTCCCGCTAGACACAGTCTGGCCCCCATAAAGTCTGAAGGACAATAAACTTGCCCTTTGTTTAAAAAGTTTGGAGACCCGGTATACACTTTTCATATATTTACTGATTTTTGCCATGTATGCATCATTAGTGCAAGGTTAACAGTGGATTTTTATTTGGAATACCTGTTGATTTTGCTCCACACTGGTACTTTTGTGATAAAGTGACTCATGTAATTGCCAGAGTTCTGCAGATCCATGTTGGAAATACTGGCAGAGGCATAAGACCAAAGCAAATGTACCTAGGTTGTATATTAGTCTCCATAGGAGACTAGCGAGTAATATTTTCCTTTCAGTTGTTTTACAGTTTGTCTCTGAGAAGATGTTTGAAATGTGAGGCTTTTCAGTAAAACAGAAACAGATGTGTCTTTATTGGCAATCATCTATAATGATTTTTGGTTTAATCTTTGTGTAGCAACATAGGGAACAAGTGTAACATAAATACAGCAGTATTTTTGCAGAATTATTTAACCCCAGATTCTGTGTGTTACTTTATAGAGTTTCCCTGTAGAGCTTTTATTGTGCATTTCATTTAGTAGTAAGTAGGTTGAGGACATGTTCCTTCTTTATTATTGAGTGTGTTGTTCCTATAAAAATAAAAAATACTAAATATGTTTCCTTACTTCTTACTTCTAGGTACTCCCAACCACTTCATGAAGAGATTGCACTTCACAGGCACCTGAAACACAAAAACATTGTCCAATATATGGGCTCGTTCAGTGAAAATCGCTTTATTAAGATATTTATGGAACAGGTGCCAGGAGGTAAGTGTTTTACGTAAAGTGAACCTTTACCTTGTAAAACAATCCATTCAGTTAAAAATCTGTTAAAAATGGAAAAATAGAACATTTGTGTGTGTGTCTTTATATATATATATATATATATATATATATATATATATATATATATATACACACACACATACAGTTGTGCTCATAAGTTTACATACCCTGGCAGAATTTATGATTTCTTGGCCATTTTTCAGAGAATATGAATGTTAACACAAAAATATTTCTTTCACTTTCACTCATGGTTAGTGTTTGGCTGAAGCCATTTATTATTAAACAACTGTGTTTACTCTTTTTAAATCATAATGACAACAGAAACTACCCAAATGACCCCGATCAAAAGCAGTGGCAGTGCGTCCATAAGGGCGCACGGGTGCCACCCCCTCTCTCCAGCCACCCCCTCTATGACCAATGGATATTGCAATGCATGAATCTATCCACGGCCACCGCTGTCACCCCCTATTCAGGCGCCCGGCCCCTTTTCAGGAGCCAGGCACCTGAGTTGCAGCGCCACGGGTTGTTTTTGAAGCACCTGATTAGAGCCATAGGGTCTAATAGGCGTATTTTTCAGTTTCGACTTGACTTGGCCTTGTGTTTTGGATCATTGTCATGTTGGAATGTCCAAGTACATCCCATGCGCAGCTTCCTGGCTGATGAATGCAAATGTTCCTCCAGTATTTTTTGATAACATACTGCATTCATCTTGCCATCAATTTTGACCAAATTTCCTGTGCCTTTGTAGCTCACACATCCCCAAAACATCAGTGATCCACCTCCGTGTTTCACAGTAGGAATGGTGTACCTTTCATCATAGACCTTGTTGACTCCTCTCCAAATGTAGCATTTATGGTTGTGGCCAAAAAGCTCAATTTTGGTCTCATCACTCCAAATTACTTTGTGCCAGAAGGTTTGAGACTTGTCATCTGTGCTGTTTGGCATATTGTAAGTGGGATACTTTGTGGCATTTGCATAGTAATGGCTTTCTTCTGGCGACTCGACCATGCAGCCCATCTTTCTTCAAGTGCCTCCTTATTGTGCATCTTGAAACAGCCACACCACATGTTTTCAGAAACAGAACCCCTCATTTTCCACTTCTTGATTAGAGTTTGAACACTGCTGATTGGTATTCTCAATTCCTTGGATATCTTCATATCCCTTTCCTGTTTTATACAGTTCAACTACCTTTTCCCGCAGATCCTTTGACAATTCTTTTGCTTTCCCTATGACTCAGAATCCAGAAATGTCAGTGCAGCACTGGATGAAAGATGCAAGGGTCTGTTAGGAGTCCAGAAACTCATTGACCTTTTATACACACACACTAATTACAAGCAAGCAGATCACAGGTGAAGATGGTTACCTTTAATAGCCTTTCGAACCCCCTTGTGTCAACTTGTGTGCATGTTATCAGGCCAAAATCACCAGGGTATGTAAACTTTTGATCAAGGTCATTTGGGTAGTTTCTGTTGTCATTATGATTTAAAAAGAGCAAACACAGTTGATTGATAATAAATGGCTTCGGCCAATCACTAACCATGAGTGAAAGAAAAGTTTTTGTGTTATGATTCATATTATCTGAAAAATAGCCAAGAAATCATAAATTCTGCCAGGGTATGTAAACTTATGAGCACAACTGTATGTATATATATATATATATATATATATATATATATATATATATATATATATATACATACACATATATATATATATATATATATATATATATATATATATGTGTAGCGGGGTTCTACCCCTTTTTCTGGTAGAGACTACATCTCCCACAATTCCCCAGGCCCCAGGGCTGCTGACTTCCGCCCGGGAGGCTGCTGGGGGAGATTATAAAAGGGAAGAGCGGAGACCGCCTCTTCCTCTTGGGACACTTCCTCTTCTGAGGCCTGACAGGACTGGCCTGCCTCTGCTGACAGAGCGTGTGACGCGAAGATTGCAGCCAGCAGAGACACCTGAGCGGACCGGAGCTGAAGGCCTGAAGCCTGGGCCTTGCAGCCGATGGAGTGAGACTCTCACCCCTCAGAGTCCACAGCAGCGGAGCGGAGACTTCCCCTTACTGTCGGTCGGACGGAGCTGATGACCGGAGTGCAGGGCTGTGACTGAGGAGACCGGACGCCGCCATTGAAGAGACCAGAGCCGCCATTAGAGGGACCGGATCGGAGGACGGTACCCCAAGGATTGGTGAGAGAGCCTGTAGGCTCAATCCTGCATTGACACACAAGTTTTATGCCTATTGAACTGCCTAGGCGCAATTTACCTCAGAGCAGCAAATGTTACTTTTTGTGGATTACAAATGACACCATTTAAAGCTACATGTGCACCACCTCTACAGATTTATTGCCGGTGAAGAACACTGTACTAGTACAAGGACTGAGCTCTATTACTAGGGATCAGGCCTGGTCCGTTAGGTAGGCGCAGATAGATTTATTGCACCTCAGGGGTGCATAGCAGACGGTCGCCACACTTGGCGCTCCGTTTCCCCATTGTTAGACTCATATACCTGTGTACATGTTTAAAGTGCATATTGCAGGGACCTGCTAAAGTATTGTGAGATATATGTTCAAATGCATGTTGCTATTCTTTTTCCTTACTGTACAAGTAAAGCCAGTTATTCTTATTTCAGCAGTCTGCTTGTGAGTTCATACCAATTACACTTAGAGTATAAGCTAAGTTTTATGTGCATAGGGACGTACCCTTTGACTAACTGTGCCAGAGTGGGTAGAGCCAAATTGCCGGGGGTTGGTGGAGCTGTACTCAGGGACCCAAAACAAACCAGCGGCTCTCTTAACTGGGGGTAGCGCTACACGTGGGGGCTCGTCCGGGATCCTGAGTCAGCGGGAAAAGCCGCCAGAAGGTGCCGGCATGGACCCAATAGAAGTGGGACGGTGGTCCGCAACATGGGCCGCTGACCCAGCCGCAGCAGCAGTCATTGAACTGCCAGGGATGTGGCAGAGAGAGGCAGTCAAGCAGCTCATAATGTCATTATCCCCATGCCAGAAGTCATGGATAATGGACATGAGAAATGATGCTGGGTATACATATGCCTTAATAGAATGGAAGGAAGAGACTCCAGAGCAGTTCAGGAGCCAAAGTATACAGGCACCAAATGGTCAGCACTACCAATTGCTGCATGCGCTGCCGCGCAAGGGAGAAGGTTCTCCTATGAAAGCCATTCTATCCCCAAAGAAGGAGGAGCAGAAGGGCGCGGAAAGTCCCGCACCCACACACACTACTCTCAGTGCAGAACTGTGTGCTGTTCTAGGGGAAATTGTAACCCAGTGCAGAAGAGACCCCGGGGATTACCCAATGTCGGGATACAGGAAACTCCGGATGTTTTCAGGGAGGACACCTGTACCCTCGGGAGAAGAGGGATTTGAAGAGTGGCTAGATGGTGCCACGCAGGCCCTAGAAGAATGGGAGGTCTCAGAAGGCAGAAAGAAACAAAGGATTGTTGAAAGCCTAAAAGGACCTGCCTTAGAGGCCATACGCAATCTGAAGACAAGCAAAAAGGATTGCACTGCCCAGGACTACATAGACATCCTGGAGGGTGTGTTTGGTGGGACAGAAAAAGTCACAGAACTTACCTATCAACTGGAACACTGTTACCAGAAGACAGGGGAGAAGCTGTCAGAGTACATGGGACGCATAGACAAGATCCTGCATAGGATTATCCTGAAGAAGGGGATAGATCCAGGGAAGGTAGATGAAGCCCGTGCCCAGCAGGTGATGAGGGGAGCCCAACCCTTGGACCCTGTCGCACTAATTCTACGTACCCGCCAGGATGGGAAGAGCCTGGACTACCCTGACCTCATCCGAATGGTCAGAGAAGAAGAGGCCATGTTGGAAGAGAAAAGGGAGAAGCAAGTGATGGGGTCTACAAAGTCTACAGTGGCCACGGTCAGGTCGGCCTTAACCCCTGAAAGAGACACAGAGGTAGATGCCCTGAAGTTGCAGATGTCCCAGATGATGGAGATACTGACATCTCTAGTGGCGAAAGAGACGCCCAGTCCCAAGAAGGAAACAACCAGGAGGGAATTGTTTCCAGCTGTTCCAGCACCAGCACCCCCACCTGACCACAGTGAGATGATTTGCTTTAATTGTGGAGGAATTGGTCATATTGCAGCTATATGTTCCAGTCCCAAGAAGAAGAAGGCAGAAAGCCGCCAGCCGGCGGGAAACGCCAAAGGGCCCCGGTGAAGGAGTCAACCGGGTGCCCATCACCTTCAGTGAGCTCCAAGAAGCGTAACAGGAAGAGAAAGCGAGGAGACCAAACCCCTCAGAAGGGGCCCAGGGATCCTCAAACAAGGTGCACTCCAGAGGAAGGGGGCAAGACCCCTCTGAAGAGACACAGCACCCCAAAGCAACAACCCTTGCAAGTGAGAGATAACAATATCCCTCAACGGGTTCATACTCCCAGTAAGAGGGAGAGGGTCAATGCATATCAGGCTCAAGAAAGGAGCAAGTGCAAATCAAGTGCTGGTAAAGCGAAGAGTCCAAAGAAGAGGACAGCATCAACTAGGCCCTACCCAGAGGAGCTAGTTGGTCCATCCCCTACTGTACCCATCCAAGTGGAAGGAGTGTACACGAAGGCCCTTCTAGACACTGGAGCACAAGTGACCCTGTTGTACAGGGACTTCTATGACAGATACCTGAGTCATCTGCCAATACAGAAGATAGAAGAGTTGGAGATAAGGGGATTGGGAACTCAGAGTTTCCCCTATGATGGATACTTACCCATCAGATTGACGTTTGACCCATCCGTAGCTGGGAAGTCTGAAGTGTTCGACACCTTAGCAGTGGTGTGTCCCCGCCCACCAGGAACCAGCAAGACGTCCCTGATTATAGGGACGAACACGGACCTAGTCAGAAGGCTTCTGACCCCCCTGGTGAAGAAAGAGAATCTTTCACCTCCCAAGATCCATCCCATGCTGAAGGCAGCCTATCAGCGGTTGGTCCTAGAGCAGAAGACCCCAAGTGAGGGGATAGGAAGGGTATGGAGGCTTGGAAAAGAAGGAGCAGTGTTACAGCCTGGAGAGGTGACCTGCATGAGAGCCACGGTGAAACTTACTTGGGAGCAGCCTGGCCCCTTTGTAATGTTGGAACCTGACCCAATGGAGGGTCACTCAGGTCTGGAGGTGATACCAGAAGTAATTTCACTGAAGGACCTGAAGAAGGCTAAAGGAAGAGTCCCTGTCAGTGTGAGGAACCCCACGGAGCGGCCCGTGGAGATCCCTGCCAGGATGCTTCTGGGACAGGTGAGTCCTGCTGTCCCAGTTGGCTGGTCAGAAGTGAAGGGGACGGGTGAAAGTGAAGATGTTTGGAAGAAACTCTCCATGGAAAACCCTAACCTACCTGGAGCTTGGAAAGAGAGAGCCAAGGCCCAGCTGACCAGATGGGAGAAGATTTTCTCCAAAGATGAGTTTGATGTGGGGTGTGCGAAGAGTGCCACCCACCGAATCCGCATGCAAGAGGACAAGCCATTCAGAGAAAGAGTGAGGCGAGTCCCGCTAGCAGATCTGGAGGATCTGAGGGAGCAGCTTGCGGAACTGAAGAAGACGGGAGTGATTAGGGAATCCAGGAGCCCCTATGCCTCCCCAATTGTGGTAGTCAGAAAGAAGAATGGGTCATTGAGACTGTGCATTGACTACAGAACTCTCAACAGGAGGACCATTCCTGACCAGTACACCACGCCAAGGATAGAAGATGCCTTGCAGAGTTTATCTGGAGCTAAGTGGTTCAGTGTGATGGACCTCAAGAGTGGGTATTACCAAATCCCCATGCATCCAGAAGATAGAGAAAAGACTGCCTTCATAACCCCAGTAGGATTCTTTGAGTTCAACAGGATGCCTCAGGGCCTATCTGGAGCTCCTGCTACGTTTCAACGCCTAATGGAAAGGACTGTTGGAGACATGAACCTCATAGAAGTCCTTGTGTATCTGGACGATGTCATTGTCTTTGGAAAGACTTTGGAAGAACATGAAGCCAGGCTGGAGAAAGTACTGAAGAGGCTCAGTGAAGAGGGACTTAAACTTTCTCCAGAGAAGTGTCGGTTCTATCAGTCTTCTGTGAACTATCTGGGACACATAGTGTCTGAAAAAGGAGTGGCCACAGACCCTGAGAAGCTGGAGGCAGTTACTTCGTGGCCAAGGCCCACAACAGTTACAGAACTTCGGTCTTTCTTGGGGTTCTGCTCCTACTACCGCAGGTTTGTGGATGGATTTGCCCGCATTGCCAAACCCCTCAACGAGCTGCTGAAGACAGAAGGAGAGGAGGATGGAATGGGGCCTAGGAGGTCCAGTGAATCAGTCCAAGACCAGTGGAATTCAAGGTGTGAAGAGGCTTTCAGAACCTTGAAGAGAAGTCTCACCACAGCCCCAGTTTTGGCCTACGCTGATCCCACTAGACCCTATGAGCTACATGTTGATGCCAGCCATGAGGGCCTAGGTGGAGTACTCTACCAGGAGCATGAAGACCAGCTACGACCAGTGGCTTATGTGAGCCGGAGCCTGACCCCCTCCGAGAAGAACTATCCCACCCACAAGTTGGAGTTCTTAGCCCTCAAATGGGCAGTTGTTGACAAGTTGAGAGACTACTTGTATGGGGCCGAGTTTACTGTAAAGACAGATAACAACCCCTTGACTTATCTATTCACCACCGCCAAGCTGGATGCAACTGGACACAGATGGTTGGCGGCGTTGTCTGGATTCAATTTCAGCCTCAAGTACAGACCAGGGGCTGGAAATAGGGATGCAGATGCCCTGTCCCGAAGATCCCATGTCATGGTCGATGACTGGGAAGACTGGACCCAAGTGGCACCAGATGGAGTGCGAGCCCTTTGTCAGGGGGCTGAACTCCAAGCCAGAGGAGGATCCAGAGCTGAAGAGATAGGAGTTACCACAGTGGGAGTCCCAAAGTGTTACTGTGGGGTAACTCAACTGGCAGAAGAGTGTCTGCCGAAGCTGTCCAAGAAGGAGTTAAGGTGTGACCAATTGGAAGACCCCATGGGGAAATTGGTCCTGGAAGCCCTGGAAGACCAGAGTCCAGAGGGACTTCGCCTTCACCCTTCTAAAGAAGCTCGCCAATTGAGGAGAGAATTGGACAAGTTACAGGTGCATCAGGGGGTAGTCTACCGAAGGGGCCCCTCTGATGGACCAGAAGACAAGTGGCAGTTGTTTCTCCCGGAAAAGCATCGAGAGACTGTGCTGATTGCCTTACATGACCAGCATGGTCACTTGGGAGCAGAGAGAACCTTCCAACTTGTCAGAGACCGGTTTTACTGGCCCTGCATGAGGGCCGAAGTGGAGGAGTATTGCCATTCCTGTGCAAGATGCATTCAGAGGAAGACTTTACCCCATCAAGCTGCCCCAATGGGCCACCTGCAAAGTGAAGGCCCAATGGATCTGGTATGCATTGATTTTCTCTGCCTTGAACCCGATTTGAGCGGATTGGGAAATGTTCTGGTGGTAACCGACCATTTCACTCGTTATGCTCAGGCTTTCCCAACCAAGGACCAGAAGGCCTCTACAGTAGCCAAGGTACTTCTGGAGAAGTACTTTGTTCACTATGGACTGCCACAGAGAATCCACTCAGACCAAGGAAGGGACTTTGAGAGTCGCCTGATCAGGAAGCTACTAGATTCTCTGGGAGTAGAGAAGACTAGAACCACACCATATCACCCTCAAGGTGATGCCCAGCCTGAAAGGTTCAACAGGACCCTATTGAACATGTTGGGAACTTTGGAAACAGAGAAGAAGCAACATTGGAGTCAACACATTTCAGCTCTGGTGCATGCCTACAATTGCACCACAAGTGATGTGACAGGTTTTTCCCCTTACCGACTTATGTTTGGGAGAGAAGCAAGATTGCCAGTGGATTTGGCCTTCGGCATTTCTTTAGACCATGCCTCTGCTGCCTCCCACAAAGGATATGTGGACAGACTGAGGCGCAGTTTGAAGATAGCTTATGAAAAAGCTCAAGCGGCCTCTAACCAGAGGGGGGCCCGAAATAAGAGGAACTTTGATTTGAAAGTTAGAGTACAGGACCTACAGCCTGGGGACCGTGTACTGCTACGCAATCTAGGGATCCCTGGGAAACACAAGATTGCTGATAGATGGAGATCAGAGCCATATATCATCTGTAGGAAACTTCCAGGATTGCCTGTCTACAAATTGAAACCAGAAGGAAGGTTGGGGCCTTTGAAGACCTGGCATAGGAATCATTTGCTCCCACTCACTGAAGCAGTCAGAATACCTCCAGCAAGAGACTTACCTGAATCTGTTTCCATTCTGGATACCCCCAGGCCTAACACTAGGTCTCAGACGTCCCAAGTTAGGGGTGGTGAGGACCCCCAACCTGAAGAAGAAAGAGGAGAACTTGAATGGCTATGGCCTTCCTCAACTCCAGGAAATTCTGCCATAGATCTTCCACCTACTGAAGATGTGGAAGATAACACATTGAACCCAGAAGCCACAGAGTTTGTGCCATTCAGTGATGTGCCTGAGTGCTGGGAAGATATCCCTGGTCTCTACCCAGAACAAGAAGAAGATGTTCCAGAACCAGAGATGTTGCCAGAATGTGTTCCTGAAGAAGTTCCAAGAGAACAGAGAGCTCGCAGGAGTGTGAAGCCTCCCAAGAAGCTAACTTACCCCAAGATGGGAGAAAGTTCAGAGGACTCTGTTACCACAGCAAGGAGAAGTGCTGAGAGCCCTGACCCTTCCGCTGTCCATTTAGTGGAGGGCAACCCCAGCTCGCTCTCTGGCACAGTTAAGCAGGTCGCACACACTGAAGTGACCTGTAGACAGGACAGCTCCCCATCTCATGCCAATTGGTGGGAAGCTCCTCTGTCCAAATTATGTGAAAATGTTGTTCCCGAAAAAGTTTGTAGTTTGAACACTATCTTTGGGGACCAAAGATTTAAAGTGGGGGGAGTGTGTAGCGGGGTTCTACCCCTTTTTCTGGTAGAGACTACATCTCCCACAATTCCCCAGGCCCCAGGGCTGCTGACTTCCGCCCGGGAGGCTGCTGGGGGAGATTATAAAAGGGAAGAGCGGAGACCGCCTCTTCCTCTTGGGACACTTCCTCTTCTGAGGCCTGACAGGACTGGCCTGCCTCTGCTGACAGAGCGTGTGACGCGAAGATTGCAGCCAGCAGAGACACCTGAGCGGACCGGAGCTGAAGGCCTGAAGCCTGGGCCTTGCAGCCGATGGAGTGAGACTCTCACCCCTCAGAGTCCACAGCAGCGGAGCGGAGACTTCCCCTTACTGTCGGTCGGACGGAGCTGATGACCGGAGTGCAGGGCTGTGACTGAGGAGACCGGACGCCGCCATTGAAGAGACCAGAGCCGCCATTAGAGGGACCGGATCGGAGGACGGTACCCCAAGGATTGGTGAGAGAGCCTGTAGGCTCAATCCTGCATTGACACACAAGTTTTATGCCTATTGAACTGCCTAGGCGCAATTTACCTCAGAGCAGCAAATGTTACTTTTTGTGGATTACAAATGACACCATTTAAAGCTACATGTGCACCACCTCTACAGATTTATTGCCGGTGAAGAACACTGTACTAGTACAAGGACTGAGCTCTATTACTAGGGATCAGGCCTGGTCCGTTAGGTAGGCGCAGATAGATTTATTGCACCTCAGGGGTGCATAGCAGACGGTCGCCACACTTGGCGCTCCGTTTCCCCATTGTTAGACTCATATACCTGTGTACATGTTTAAAGTGCATATTGCAGGGACCTGCTAAAGTATTGTGAGATATATGTTCAAATGCATGTTGCTATTCTTTTTCTTTACTGTACAAGTAAAGCCAGTTATTCTTATTTCAGCAGTCTGCTTGTGAGTTCATACCAATTACACTTAGAGTATAAGCTAAGTTTTATGTGCATAGGGACGTACCCTTTGACTAACTGTGCCAGAGTGGGTAGAGCCAAATTGCCGGGGGTTGGTGGAGCTGTACTCAGGGACCCAAACAAACCAGCGGCTCTCTTAACTGGGGGTAGCGCTACATATATATATATATATATATATATATATATATATATATATATATATACACCTTCTGGTAGATCTTCACTCCACTGAACTCCCAGTCTCTTCTCACTAGACTTGCTGATCCAGTGCCACTGGATCGCCTGAGCTCTTCCAACCTTCTCACTGAGTAGCTTCCTTAAGCGTCACCCCCACTTCCCTGATGGGTCCCTAGCTGGTCATTCACAGATTCTCCTCAAGCGTCACCCCACTGGCCTGCTCAGTCGCTGGCTTGGCACACAAGGCTGCTCTGCAAGCGTTACCTCCGCTGGCTGGGTTCCTGGCATGGCACCTGCTGAAGTTTCCCAATTCCCCGTTTGGTGAGAATACAGCTCTGGTACTTGCTTTAGCTACTCACTGTGGTCCCTGGTAATAAGGTGGTTGGTCCTTTAGTGGCGACAGCTTCCCCTCTACCTCCGACCATGACAGGTTCTCCGGCCGACAGAACAGTCACTTATGGTTGGACCGCAGTCCCAACCCTACGCTGCTCTCTTGCTTTTGGATAGGCCCTCAGACAGCTTAGCAGCCAAATGTCCCCAGGATAGGCCTCAGGCTCTGGCCTAGCAGCCTAGGGCAGCACAACACATGTCAACCCAGACAGTCGTCCAGGTGGCACAGAACCCTGATCACCTGACCTCACCCAAATAAATAAGCTCTCAAAGTAGGCCAAGGGACCCAAGAAGATCCCTGCCCATTGGTTGAGATACCCCACCTATTCCTAATCTGTCCTTGCAATGCCCTTGTCTTATCTAATGCCAACAGAAACCCGGCCATCTAGTGACAGAAGAGAGAAGTGCAGCAATTCCAGAATTAGGGTGGAATCAATTGATCTCCTAACAATTGGCCAAGGCAACTACACCTGGCAGGTACATTTAAGAGCAACCCTGCCTAAACATCAGGGTGCTACATCTGCTTTAAAGTTAAAAACCTTTTAATAGTAGCTCCCCCTGCCCCTCCTAAATACTTATCCGAGTCTGATCTTGATCCAACCTTGTGCATGTTTGCAGCAGCTCTTCTTCTCTTTCCCCTGACTCACAGGCTTGGATGAGAGCAGCGGAGGCCATTGGCTTTTGCTGCTGTCAGTCAAAACCTGTGAGTGGGGGGCGGGGCGAAGTGTGTCTGAATAGGTTTCCCATGGGGGTACTTGGGGGGAAGGAGCCAGGAGTACCGGCATGGGGACCAGAGAAATAGAGGATCGGGGCTGCTCAGTGCCAAACCACTGCACAAAGAAGGTAAGTATAACATGTTTATTATTTTAATAAAAAAATGGTAAAGCTTTACAATTCCTTTAATATAACAAAGAAATAGATCGTTTTTTTTTTTGGGGGGGGGGGGGGGGGGACAACAACTAGCTTTTACTTTGGCAGCATAGGCTTTCAAAAATGAATTTATTTTCCATGTAATGTACAGTATAGACAAAAAGATGTCTATCGATTCAAGTAATGGAGAGGCTGTTTTCCACAAACTACACCTCTATATTCAGGAGCAAAGTTTATATTGATAAAGGTGATTTCTTTCTTGTACATTTGCCCAGTCACAGTTTCTTCATTTAGTAAGTTCTCCGTTTTTGGCTTTCCTGTTCCAGTCAGTGGAAAGTTGGAGAGACCGGGAGAAATGCTAAAAGCGGTCATTTTCATTAGTCTAAAGAGATTTCAGAAACTGATGAGGTCTGAAGTGTGTGGTAGCAATTACCATAATGACTGAGAGAAAATCTTTTGGGTTGAAGAGCAGAACACATACAGTACCAGAGTGTAAGATGAGACACAGGCAGGTAGTCATGCAGTGGTTTGTGGTTACTGAATTGCAGCTGTTATTATTAGACAGGCCCTTGTTTGTGTGTCTGGAGATATATATATATATGAGGACTGGGAGAAAAGCAAACACAACTTCGCTGTAAATATAAGGTGTGAAATGGAGAGTACTAACTTTTTAGAATGAAAGTATGTAAGATCTTATCATTGGCATTATTGATTTGTCCTTGGAAAAAGAAAAATACACACTAAATGGTACCAGATAATAGGAAATTATGTTTTTCAGGTACTGAAAATGTGTATTGTGTAAGTTTCATTGTTAGAAAAATCGTCATGCAAAAAGATTATTCGTCCAGAGTAAAATTTCCAAAACTTTACAGCTGTATAGCCCAAAATCTCTTGTTTCTGTTGACCACCACTATGTTGACCATTATATAATGTCTTTAGGTAGCCTTTATTCACTAGCTTACCAGAAAAATCAATTCTGTTTACATCCAATCAAGTAGACTGTCACACTATATGGACACTCATCTAAGGTCAGCCATACATGGTTTGAATCTTGGCTGGTTCAGCAGGAACCAGCTGAGATTCGAACCTTTAAGGGGCAGACTGAATGTACCAAGTTGATCGATCAATCAACTTGGGTACAACCAACCTGCCGGATTATCTTTACCATTATCGCTAGAGGCTGCTATAGCCCCTAGCAATAATCATTGTCTTCTCCTGGAGGGGATGGGTTCTCCCCGCCCCGGTGGGAGAAGACACTTGCTGATTCCCTTGTCAGCACTGCCTGTGTTGATGGGGGAATCGTGCAAATTTCTTCCTTGTATGGCCTGCCTAACAGATCAAAGCTTTGCAAAATCTTGGTCTCTGGTGTCACAAAAGGGCTAGTCTCCACAAGTTGCCACAAAAGGGCAAGTCTCTCTCTCTCTCTCTCTCTCTCTGAGGAAATTTTAAAACTACTCTTGCAGCTGGACACTGCAGGAGTTAAGCCTAGTAGACATGAAAAGAAAATCGGAGGAAAATGCCGCTTTCTAAGCGATCGTACAATAGTCTGATCGATAGTACACAGCTTTGGAGAGCCGATCATGACAGTTTGTCTGAAAGTATCCGAAGGGACAAACACAAAAATTGTTCTTGTATGATACCAGACTAAGACCACGCATGCTCAGAAATGACAGAATATATTACAATACAATTCAGCACATGACATCACTTCCAAAGTTGTATTCTGTCGTGCGAGAATTTTCGTGACTTTAGTAACCTCTTCATTTTATATATAAAAAAAAACAGCCGATCATTTGTCTGATAATCTCATCATGTGTCTGAGACTTTAGCCTAGGTTTGCACTTATGCAGTGCGATTTGACCGAGGTTTGTAGTGTGATTTCAAGGACTAATGTCCAGTGCGACTTCATGCGGGTACAGGTGCAATTCCAATGCGTTTTGGATACAGCTGTGGTGCTCTCTCTCTTTGGACAACTGTTTGGAAAGACACTATAACCTGCTAGAAATCGCACTGGAATCGCTTAGTCTTTGAACACCTATGCATTTTCTGTGCAGTATCCAGTAGGCTCTATGGAGATGAAAATTACATCACACTGCACCAAATAGGCACAAGACCCTTTTTAAAAATGCATTGCATTTGGACTGCATATACTGTATGTGAATGGCCACCATGGAAAGTCATGTTGTTTCACTTGTCATGCAATTTCATGCATTCTGAAATGCATACAAAATCGCATCAGTGTGAACGAGAGCTTAAAGAGTTTCTTCATTCTGGAAAAAAAATTAAGCATCAACAGCTACAAATCCTGTAGCTGCTGACTTTTATTAAAAGGACTCTTACCTGTCCAGGGATCCTGCGCAATCCTCACCTGGGCCGGTTCTTCACTAGACTTTGGGTTCCCAGCACTGTCATCTTAACTGTGGGCAGCCAGCGGCTTGCGGCTTCACAGCTGGCTGCACTTTGTGAGTGGTCCCACAGTCTTCTGGGAACTGTGATATGGCTCTGAAGACTGTGGGGAGGGAACAACTGTTGTACACTAGTTTAGATAAAGTAACATTTTGGCTCGATTCACATCTATGCATGTTGTTTTTGAGCGTTTTTGCAGTGCTTTTTGCGGTGCTTGCTGAGTTTTTGGACACGCTTTTTACAGCGATTTTGCCACGTTTTGCTTTTTTTTTTTTTTTTTATTTTTTTTTTTACACTGTGGTTGCTTAGCAACCAGCTATATACAGTGTAAAGAAAAAAACGCAAATCGTGGCAAAATCGCTGTAAAAATGCGGTAAAAACACGGTACTTGCGTTTTGGATGCGGGTCCATTGACTTCTATTACATGCAAAACGTTGCATTTTGCATGAAAAAAGTCCCCGACCCTTTCCAAAAACGCAGAGGCACAAAAATGCATTGATGTGAACATGTTCCATAGGAACCCATGTTAAAAAATGTCCCTGCATTTATGCAACATGCAAAATGCATCAAAAAACGCATTAGTGTGAATCAAGCCTTAGGCCACTTTCCCACTGAGGTATTTTACAGGCGTTTTTGCGCTAAAAATAGAGCCTGAAAAGCGCCTGTAAACTGCCTCTTCTGCAGTCCCAGTGTGAGAGCCGTGCACTTGCAGGACAGAAAAAAAAGTCCTGCAAGCAGCATCTTTGGGGCTGTTTAGGAGCGCTGAATACAGTGCTCCCAAAACGCCCCTGCCATTGAAATCAATGGCCAGTGCTGCCGAAGCGCCTGCAAAGCTCTTTGACAGCAGCACTTTGCGGGCGATTTTAACCCTTTCTTGGCTGCTAGCGGGGGGGGGGGTAAAAGAACCCCGCTATCAGCCGAAAAGCGCTGCTGAAACGATGGTAAAACACCACTAAAACTAGCATCGCTAATGCGGCCGCCGCTAAGTGGCCTTACAGTGAAGCTGAATAGCTGATGTTACCTAAAAATAAACACTTCTTCCTTGAGATTTAGCCTGAATATTAAGAGATTCTTGACCCTCAGAAGAGAGCACTTAGATGCACTACTTGGATAAAAAGATGAGGCACATTTGTGCATTTCTGATGCAGTGAATACACATGAAGCCACACATAAACTGCAAGATAAAATCTATACCATTATAGTAAATGGCACTGTTTGAATCTTTGCATTTTCATCCTGTGTGTATTTAAAAGGTCATGCAAACTGCATTTTTGCTGCAAACTGTAACAATAAATCTGCTCTAAAGATGAATGGAACTGCATGAAAAATGCGCAAAAAAAGAACTATGCATATGTTTTTTATGCATTCTAATGCAAAATTTTAAAAATAGTGCCTGTAAAGCACCTGAAAAATGCCTCATTTGCAATCCCAGTGTGAAAGTCTGAGTGCTTTCACACTGGGGTGCTGCGCTGGCAGGACGTCCAAAAAAGGGGTGAGGTGCTTTAGGAGGGGTGTTTACACCCCCTGCCCATTGAAATCAATTGGCAGCGCTGCCGAAGCGCCGGGCCAAAAAGTGCCTTTAAAAAGATGGTAAAGCAGCGCTAAAACTAGCGGCGCTTTACCGCCGATTCCCCCACGCTGTCAGTGTGAAAGGGCTCTAAGGGTAAATTTACTGTGCTCATCACTATTTGTTGTTATCTGCAGTTTTCAGACACCGAGCTGTGTGAAAACCTCCTGAGAGCTGACTTTGTGCAATCTCCTTCTCTAAGGGCAAAAGTTTAAGTAGCAAAAACTGCTGATTTTATGCTGACGATTATTTTGCCAGTAGCAACTTAAATACTGTAAGCTAGGTCTTATACACATCAACTTCAAAATGAGCACTTACCATGTACGTAATCTCTGCAGGTTTAGGAGAAAACAGCGTTCACTAGCATAGTCAGCAGGCATGAAGCTCTGCTGACTTCCATTATCCAATCATTTGCAAGGAAAAGTGTTTGTTTTTTTCATTGCATGTGGTTGGGTATTCTTTGCAAAGTGAAACTTCACTACATCAAGCTCTAGGAAAAACTCCCTAGTAAAGTGCAACTTCCCTTGCACAATGAACACTGTGGGGTTGATTTACTAATGCAGAATCTGGTGCAGCAGTGCATGGTAACCAATCCGCTTCTAAGTTCAGCTTGTTCAGTTAAAGAGGAGTAACCATTCAAAAAAAAAAAAAAATTTAAAGTCAGCAGCTACAAATACTGCAGCTGCTGACTTTTAATAATCGGACACTTACCTGTTCCAGGGTCCAGCGATGCGGGGGATCGAAGCACCGGCATTGTAACTGTGGGCACCCGGCTGTGGCTTCACAGCCAGGCACCCACTGCACATGCACGAGCGTCGCCGCGCACCGTGATTGCCCGCGCAGTCATCTGGGACCTGTCACATGTCCCAGATGATTGACAAGAGGGAGGGGGCAGAGCTGAGCCCTTCCTGCGCCGAGGGGAAGTGATGTCACCAGCCCAGGCACTGAAGGAGGCAGACTACGAGGGACTCCCTAGCAACAGGCATTTAGAGGTAACGCGGTTAACGAGCATTTTGAAAGATGGCAACTTTTTTTTTTTTTAATTCTGACTCGGTTTGCGAGTGTTGTCCGCAAAACGAGCAGAATTCAAGCTAATTTGCGGTGCAGTACCACATTTGGCCAGAGGTGTGGGGGCGCTAGGGACACTCGGAATGGTTCGAAGCCGTTCAGAAATACTCGGAAACACTCAGAAATACTCCGTTCTGAGTGTTTCCAAGCCTTTCCGAGTTCAGCCGAGCTGTCCCGAGTATTTCCGAGGCTCTCTGGCACCCCCCCACCTCTGGCCACATGCGGTATTGCATGTAATAGAAGTCAATGCGAAACAAATTATCTTAGTTTCCATTGACTTCTATGGGGAAATGATATGCGAGTGCTTTGGATTATAAGCATTCTCCTAGAACCGATTATGCTCGTAATCCAAGGTTCCACTGTACTAATATTTATTCTGTAAGTCCTGGATTGACTTTAAAGTGGTTGCAAATGCTTTATTTCTTTTTTTCTAAAATAACAAACATGTTATACCTACCTGCTCTGTGCAGTGATATTGCACTGAGCGGCCCCAAACCTCTTTTTCTGGGGACCCAGCCAGCGCTGTCTGCTCCTCCTTATCTGTGTCTGCACCCATAGCAGGCCACTTGCTATGGGGGCAGACATGCGGGCTCGCTCCCAAGCCAAGCTAAGCAGCTCAGCCCCCCCCCCCCCCCCTACTCCCTCTCACATGATTTGATTGGCAGCAGCAGGAGTCAAGGGCTTTCGCTGCTGCCTCTGTGTTCTGTGAGGAGAGGTACGAGAGCAGTGCAGCTGCAGATGGGCACAGGTCTGGATTGAGATAGGTCTAAGTATATATGGTGGGTGAGGGGGTGATACTACTACAGGGCCATTTTTTTTTTTTTACCTTAACCTCCCTGGCAGTATGATTATTTCTGATTTTAGGTGCTGAAAATGGTACAATTAATTTGCATGGAAATTTGGCGTTTTATATTGTAGGCCTGCAATTCTTAGGAATAACTCACTTAAATCTGTCCAAACCAGAGTCTAGTAGACATCCCGGGTATGAAAAAGTTTGAAACACAAAATCATAAATTATAATATAATAAATAACTATAAAAATTATTCAATATTTTAATCAAATCAAAAACACAGAAATTTGCTCAGTTGCAGAATAGTCGCTGTCATGATATTAAGGCCCCTTTCACACTGGGGCGGTGAGCCGCGGTGACGGTAAAGCAGCGCTATATTTAGCGCTGTTTTACCGTCGTTTTCACCGCGGTTTTCGGCCGCTCGCGGTGCGGTTTTACCCCCCGCGAGCGGCCGAAAAAGGGTTAAACACCCCCCCGCAGAGCGCCGCCGTAGCCGCGGTATTGCCGTGGTAACCGCGGTATTGCCGCGGTTTTACCGCGGTCTCCCATTGTAATCAATGGGAAGGAGCGGTATAGGAGCGGTGAACACACCGCTCCTATCCCGCTCCAAAGATGCTGCTAGCAGGACTTTTTTTGTCATCCTGCTAGCGCACCGCTCCAGTGTGAAAGCCCGCCGGCTTTCACACTGGAGTTAAAGGGGCAGGATTTTTTCATGCGGTGAACAGGCGCTATTTTTAGCGCTGCACCGCATGAAAAACGCCCCGGTGTGAAAGGGGCCTTAGTGTTTGATGATGAATTTCCCCACAAATTGCTATCGCTCAATTCTGCAAGTGATTCTAATTTATTATCGCTGTTTTCTAGCTGGTCTAAAACCACTTTTGACATAAAGGGAGACTTTTTGGTTGCTATGGACAATCTCCAAATTCCAGGTAGAAAAAAACAGTATTTATAATATAAAACTACATGCAGGGCACTGGACAGACTACTAGGGACAAAGGGGATGTGTCATTTTTTTATACAGTATTGTAATCTGTAAGATTACAGTACTGTATGTGTTTTGTGTGTTTTTACTTTTTTGAACTTGGCGCTGATCTCCGCTCCCGTGCGTCGCAACGTCACAGGGAACGGAGATTATCGTCACTCGGGCACTGTGTGAATCGAGCGGAGGAGCTCGCACACACAGCGGGGAGACATCGCAGGATCCAGGGGACAAGGTAAGTAACTTGTATCCTGCAATGCGATCCCGAGTCTGGCTCAGGGTTACCGCTAATGGTACTAAAGTTCCACCCCGAGCCAGACTCGGGAATACCGCCAGGGAGGTTAATGCAGGGAATACATTAAGGTAAAAAATGTTCTGCCTTTAGAACCACTTTAATATAACTTGTGAATACAGTTAGTGGACTATTTGGTACTGTCTAATAGCAGCCAGGATAAATATATATTTTTTATTATTATAGGAAGCCTTTCTAATCTTCTGCGATCAAAATGGGGACCTCTAAAACAAAATGAGCAAACAATCGCTTTTTATACCAAACAGATTCTTGAAGGTTTAAAATATCTTCATGACAATCAGATTGTTCATCGAGACATAAAGGTCAGTGCTAAGTATTTTAAGTATTGATTTTTTTTTTTATTGAAAGAGTCAGGCAACAGTCCTGACAGTTTTATGTGTGTCTTACAGTAGTTAAGTTCATGTAACAAGGAAAAACAAAATATCAAAATGCTCAATTTTTTCTGCTTGATCCCCACTGTTCTCTTTAAATAGTTAAGATCTGTTGGGTCTTCTCTGCCTTATTTTTCCACTTATAATTTATGAAAACGGTAAAAGCCATGGGAAAATTGTCATGCGGGATACAGAGACTCCCTAGACCTGAAAGTTCAGGGATGGTTTCCTTGTGACTTTGGAAGATTGAATACTACAGTGTGGTGTTTGTACACTTGGTCTTCTAACTGCATTGTTTCATTTTTTTTTGCACACCAATGTGATGATTTCTGTATTTCTGCATGTCTCACACAAATAAAGTGAAAAAAAAAAAAATGCTCAATGCAATAATCAGCAGTGTGTTTATCCAAATCTTTGACCTGCATCCAGAAACAATATGGGAGCCAACAAAGCAACCAATACTACTTCTATCCACATGGGCAGATTTTCTCTTTTAAGCAGTCCACACACAGCGCAAATTTCTTTCCTGTAACCACCACAAATGGTAATAACGATGGGTATATGAGTTGATGGAGAAGATAAATGTCTGGTTAGGTATAGACAGGATAGGTTTCTCTAAGGAGATGAGTTTTCACGGATCGCCTAAAGGTGAACAGACTCTGGAGTAGACCTGGAAGTGAGCATGGGAGTGGTGACATAGGAGCTAGAAAACAGGAGGTCTTGGGAGGAGTGAAGAGGACAGTTTGATACTTTGAGCTTCGGTCGGTGGGCAGAGTTTAGATGACGATACTTTGAAGTGATGTAGATGAGGGCAGAGTTGTGAATGGACTTGTATGTTGTTGTGAATTTTTTTGCTTGTGTAAAGGCAGGCCAATAAAGGGGGAAGTTGCAGTAAGACTGGAGTGTTAAGAAGTTGAGTGACATCCAAATGGCAGAGAGGGGAAAGTATGAGTAACAATAATTTTGGGTATTGTTCACAGAGAATTTGGACCCGGAATTCCACAATAATTTTAGCATATGGTGGAATGTATCTAATATTACTTTAGTAGGTTACTCATATCCTTGTATTTATAGTTTAATGGGTTTTTGGCTCACCTGCATATAATTATCAAGAAACCTTCCCCTTTTGTCAACACTAATTAACATGCAATTTTTTTTATTCTAGGGGGATAACGTATTAATTAACACCTATAGCGGTGTTCTGAAAATCTCTGACTTTGGTACATCTAAGAGGCTGGCTGGGATCAACCCAAATACAGAGACGTTCACTGGTAAGTTTACACAAAAAAAAATACACAAAAAAAATTCAAAAACTGGAATTTTTTTAGCACGTGATTAAATGATTAATTTAATCATAGCCTCACCTCCTTAACTGAGCAAAGTGAAAATTCAAATCATAGTGAATGAGGTAAAGCTAAGCTGACTTGATTTCCAATCGTGTGTGAGCAAAGTGAATTTTCATTTAGTTTCACCTCATTTACTAAGATAATTTACTAAAAGTGAATTTTAACTAACTTTGTTAGGTCTACTGATTTGTTTTCATTATACATATGTGGTGCAAACATAAGCGGCAGTGTTGATGTACTTAGATGGGCAAATGCAGGGTGCTTTTGACATCAGTTTGAGACCTGCATTTGAACGGCTTCAAGCTGCCCACAGACTTGTATGTGGAGAGCAGCAAAAGCCTATCGACACTGACCCCAAGACCCCTTTCACACTGGGGTGGTTTTCAGGTGCTTTATCGCTGGAAATAGCCTCTGCTAAGTGCCTGAAAACTGCCTCCCATTCATTCCAGTGTCACTTTTCACACCCGGGTGGTGCACTTGCGGGACGTTAGGAAAAGTCCTGCAAGCAGCATCTTTGGGGCAGGTTGGGAGCACTGTATTTAGCACTCCGAAGACGCCCTGCCCATTGGAATGAATGGGCAGCGCTTTCAAAGTGCCTGAAAAGCACTTTGACAGCGCCACAAAACTGGAGTTTTTAACCCTTTTTTGGATTAAAAGCGCCCTGCTAGCTGTCGTAAGCGGCGCAAAACCGTTCATAACATGTTACATGTCATATTCGGGGTGTAACATGTAATGAATGCACCAGCCCTGCTCAGCCCACCTGGCAGCATCACTCATTGTGATGCAGCTGCCCCCCATTTACTTACCTGAACCCGGTCTTTCCAGGGACGGGGATGAGCACAGCAGCTCCAGCTGGTGTTTTGGGTCCCGATTGGATAGATTGATAGCAGCACAGCCATTGGCTCCAGCTGCTGTCAATCAAATCCAATGATGCGGGGGCAGGGCCAAATTCTGCTGTCTGTGTCAATGGACGCAGAAGCAGGACAGAGGAGTGCGCCCACACGAGTGCCCTGAGGGAGAGCGGCTCTCCAATGGGGCACTTGATAAGAGGAGGAGCCAGGAGCGCCACTGAGGGCCCCCAGAGGAGGAGGATCGGGGCTACTCTGTGCAAAACCAACTGTAAGTATGACATGTTTGTTTTTTTTTTAAACGAGACTTTATATATCCTTTAAGAATAATGTGACTCCAGGTTCAATGTTTATAGGGATTAGATGCCATGTTACAAAAGTTGAAAAATATTACTATATGAAAAAAAGCTTACGTTATGAAAAGTTTAGGAAACATACCCATTAATGTCACATATTGTAATAGTTCTGTTGCTGTTATATATAATATTATACTTAGGTACAGCACACAAATGTACTGTCAAGAACCAGGTATCACAATGTCATAAATGTAACAGCTGGAAGATGATATCAATATTATGGCTGTTGTGACGTTTTTGCAAATTGGATATCCCATATTTTTTCTGTACATGGGAAAATTCAAATTTCTTTACTGGGTTTCAGTGGAAGTATTGTTTCTGCAAGCATAGAAACTCTGAGGTTGATTTACTGAAGGAGTTGAGAATCTTTAGTCAATTGCAGCTATGTTCACTTTGAATAGCCACTCATGTGCAGATAAAATAAAAATGAATTTGCTTTTATATAATGGGATAATTGAGTTTCTTGAGTAACGAAAAAATGTGTCAAAGTGCATCTGATTCTCCTGTCAGAGAACTGTTACATCCACAAACCCTCTTATTCTCTATTAGTTTAGTTCTATTTTTTTTTTATGTGATTGTGAATTGATTTTGTTGTGTGTGTGTGTGAATTGATGGAATGTTGCTTGTTTCAGGCACGCTTCAATATATGGCTCCAGAGATAATAGATAAAGGACCAAGAGGATATGGGAAGCCAGCTGACATATGGTCCCTAGGCTGCACTGTAATAGAGATGGCCACAGGAAAGCCTCCATTTTATGAATTAGGAGAGCCACAGGCTGCCATGTTCAAAGTAAGTATTTCTTTTATAAATCTATTTTTAATTGTTGTGCATAGATATAAAACGACAAAAAGAATACAGACTTCAATGACCTAACCTGTGGGGGAAGGGGCGCTGGTAATACTACACATAGTAACTCTAATGCCCCGTACACACGGTCGGATTTTACGACGGAAAATGTCCTATCGGACCATGTTGTCGGAAATTCTGACCGTGTGTGGGCTCCATCGAACTTTTTCCGTCGGAATTTCCAACGGAAAAAGTTTGAGATCCTGCTCTCAAATTTTCCGACAACAAAGTCCTATCGGACCTTTTCCGATCGTGTGTAGCGAATTCCGACGGACAAAGTGCCACGCATGCTCAGATCACATTACAAGACCAAAGCTATTGGCTACTAGCCTCTACGTAGTCCCGTCGTACGCAACGAACGTCACCACGTTCTGGAAGATCGGATTTTCCGACAACTTTGTTCCGACCGTGTGTATGCAACACCAGTGTCGGACAAAATCAGTCGGAAAAAAATCTGATGGATTTTGTGGTCGGAATTTCCGACCGTGTGTAAGGGGCATTACAATGAACAAACCCCTAATATGAAGGCTCAGGAACCAATCCACAGCATCAAAAAATAAAAAAAAAACTACAGAGCATCTACCCTTATAAATACATACAAATGGGCAAAATGGTCATGAACGATACAAAACTTCCAGGGGTTAGCGAAACGTTCAAGGGCCCAAATCATCCACTGTGGAGGGTTCCTCTATCCACCTTGACCAGACATTATGAAACATATTCTTTCTGCCCCTGTGTTAGTAAACATGGAAGGCAAATTTAGTTGGTGATTATACAGTATATGGACTAGGAAAACAATGGGGGTTATTTACTAAAACTGGAGAGTGCAAAATTTGGTGCAGATCTGCAAAAAAGTTAGAAGCTGATTGGCTACCATTACAATGCAAAGCTTCACCCTATACTGCCACCCCCAGTATTATCATAATAATTATCATTAGTGTTTCTTTTTTTTTTTAAATGGTTTTGATTACAGCTAAAAACACATACACGACTTTCCTCTTGCTCTTGATTTTTCCTTACCCATCTTATATGCTGTTTAGTAGAAACATAGAGCAGCACTGTAAGATTTTATCCCCAGCACCACTATTAAGTGAAACAGACAATATTGACCAATTCATAGCAAATGGCATATGATATAAACTATTGTTATGTAACAGTATAACCATATATGTAGTAAACAAACATTTTAACACAAAAATGTATTTACTACCATTTTTTCTACATAGGTTGGCATGTTTAAAATCCATCCAGAAATACCTGAATCCATGTCAGCAGAAGCCAAGGCCTTTCTACTGCGCTGCTTTGAACCAGATCCCGTGAAACGTGCAACTGCTACTGACTTACTTATGGAAGATTTTTTGAGGGTTTCCGTTAAAAAACGAAGATCCAATCTAAAATTGTCAGGTAAAAGCGGAGCTTTCATAATGCATACATTGTTAACTATTTCATTTTTACACCAATCGCATACCTCCCAACTTTTTGAAATGGGAATGAGGGACACCCATCAGCAAAAGTATTCGGGCATAGGACACACCCCTTGCCATGCCCCTTTAAAGGAGAATTGTACAAAAAAACAAGACTGGTTAAACCCACAAGTGCTTTTTTTTACCACTATTATTCCTTTATTTAGGCTTTTGGAATTTACAAATGCAGCAATTTAGAGATCAGATGAAATGTTTAGAGCTGGAAAACACTTTTTGATAGATACAAAAGTGCATTTTATATACATCTATATAGATCAGACCAAAATGAGGGACAAATGAGGAGGAATGAGGGACAGAGGGACATAGCTCCAAATCACGGTGAAGATATTTGCCAGCACACCATGGAACGACACAAATAGCGTCCATGGTGTGCTGGCAAATATCTTCACCGTGACTTGAACCGGTGTCCAGCTGGTTGTTGCTGCAGCACCCAAATCCGAGAGCGCATCCTGGAACTTGTGCGATGGGAAAATGAAGTACTAATAGCTCCAAATCAGGGACAGTCCCTCGAAATCAGGGACAGTTGGGAGCTATGCAATCTAAGAAGATTTTGATGCAGCAGTGGCCTCTCTCAGTTGTTATAAGCTCAAATGTATTTCCTTTTTTTTGTGTTGGATAAAGTGGGGAGGAGCTGGAACCTCTGGCAAGCTTTTATTGTGGTGTGGTCACACGTGTGAGATTTTTCCTTAAGGCCCCTTTCACACCTACACGTTTTTCAGGCGTTACAGTGCTATAAATAGCGCCTGTAATGCGCCTGAAAAAAGCGGGTCCTGACATCATGATAAACGAAAAGCTAACATCCTTCACTTCTGACACCCATGACAAATTCCTTAAGGTTTGGCGTCCGTGGATAGCATACCACCAGCCCTCTAGATTCAACACCCAGCTTCTCTCAATATAACTTTTTTCTGGATGCACCCCTCACTAAAGGAACTCTTCCCCCCTTTTCCTTCCCCCCGTCTTATTCTTACTTTCTTTCTCCTTGCAAATTCTCTTTTCCACGACTCGCAGACTACCCAATCTCCGCCTTTCTTTGCATACCTTCCTCCGAGACTCCTGATTATATGGAGCCGGGCTACTGACGGCGCTCATCCTACAGTAAAACATGTAAAATAAAGTAGCCATGAGATGAGGAAGTACATAAACGACTATCCCTGGATCGTTGATGGACTCTTAATTACAATGTTCTGCAGATAGTTGCTGTATATTGTCCTCTTTATTTCACTGAATACTATGTTATGTACACAATGCCCCATTATATGTTTCAATGTATCTGTTGCATACTTGTAATCACCTGTTATGTATATTTTTTCAATAAAACATTTGTAAAAGAAAAAAGCGGGTCCTTTAACTCCAGTGTGAAAGCCGGAGATCTTTCACACTGGAGCGGTGCGCTAAGAGGACGGTAAAAAAAGTCCTGCTAGCAGTATCTTTGGAGCGGTGAAGGAGCGTGTATTCACCGCTCCTATACCGCTCCTACCCATTGAAATCAATGGGACACCGCGGGGATACCGCGGTAATACCGCCGGCAAAGCGTGGCTGCGCGGCGCTTTGTGGGGGTTTTTAACCCTTTTTCGGCCGCTAGCGGGGGTTAAATCCACCCCGCTAGTGGCCGTATACCGCGGCTAAAACGAGGGTAAAGCAGCGCTAAATATAGCGCTGCTTTACCGCCGCCGCCCCAGGGTGAAACCAGCCTAAAGGGGAACTTCACTCCGTCAGTCACTCATTGATTATTTTTAATCCTTATTCTGCTAGCATTAGTAAATAGATAAAGTATATCACATTTACTTGTTTTAAACTTTTTATTTTTTTTATTTCTTCAGTGACTTCCTGGTTTCCAGGCCTAGGCATATGATGTCATACATCCCAAAAGTCTTCAGGGGGGGGGGGGGGGGGTTCTCAGCTAAGCACACCTGCCTGCAAGCCTGTGCTAAGGAAAGGAAAAAAGACATGGATGGATAGGGGAGGTTGCTTTGAATATTTTGAGGATTTACCCTTTCCTCACTTAATCATATAAAGTCCTTTTTTGCTGGCTGTGTTGCCATTGGAGAGAGTTCCTGTTGCTACCTGCCATTTGACACTGTTAAGGAGAAAGGAAGAGACAGAAAAAAAACAGAGGTTCTAACCCTTCATCTTTCTATACAATACATAAAAAAAATGTTTTACTTTATTATCTAATAGAAGGAAGAATCATTCTCTCTTTCCCAGTGGCTTCCTCCATCTGTCACGGTTTTTATCACCAATAGTATTTAACTTGTTTACATATTAGGTATGCATTGACAGGTCTTTCATCAATAACAACAAAACATGAAAGTTTTGGCCTAGCCAAAACAAACCTTAAATCAAATTTTAGGTGCATTTTTTCCCCTCCTTTCGTTCTTATACTCAACTAATACCTGCTTTAGGCTTAAACCGACCATACATGGATCGAAATGCGACTTCTGTAAAACCGCCCTGTCTGATTTTTTCTGTAGCCGGCAGTGCTGATCAGTGTCTTTTGATGGCAGGGAGGTCTCCCGGATGTCAGAATAGAATAGCTGAGCAGGGAGGATTCCCTCATCCACATAGAGTGTGTAGATTTTTTTTTCTGACTTGTGTATGAGCTGCCTTATGCCGTGTACACACGATCGGACTTTCCGGCAGGATTGTCCGCCGGACTAGAGTCCGCCGGACAATCCGACCATGTGTGGGGCTCCGGCGGACTTTTTGTTCCCAAAAGTCTGGCGGACTTAGTTTGAAGTTTTGACTTAAAATTGTCCGCCGGACTCGGGAGTCCGGCGGAAAATCCCGCCGCCTGTGTACTAGTCCGCGGGACTTTTTAAATGAACGGACTCGCCGACACATGATCGTAAAGTCCGTTCATTTTGAACGTGACTCCAGGTAGACGGGACTAGCGAAGGAAGCCAATGCCGCCGCCTTGATCGGCGACATTGGCGCCTCGCTAGCCCCGTCACCTGGTATGGATTTAAAGGGGAATCCCTACGCCAAAAAAAATGCGTGGGGGTCCCCCCCAGATCCATAGCAGACCCTTATCCGAGCACGCAGCTTTGCCGGTCAGGAAAGGGGTGGGGACGAGCGAGCGCCCCCCCCCCCCCCCTTAAGCCGTACCAGGCCGTGTGCCCTCAACATGGGGGGTGCCCTAGGGAAAGGGGGGCCCTGCGGCCCTCCCACCCCAAAGCACCTTGTCCCCATGTTGATGAGGACAAGGGTCTCTTCCCGACAACCCTGGCCGTTGGTTGTCGGGGTCTTCGGGCGGGGGGCTTATCGGAATCTGGGAGCCCCCTTTAATAAGGGGGCCCCCCAGATACCGGCCCCCCAACTTATGTGAATGAGTATGGGGTACAATGTACCCCTACCCATTCACCTAAGGGAAAAAAGTGTACATAAAAAACAACACAATTTTTTTAAATACTTTATTGCACAGCTCCGGGGGTCTTCTTCCGTCTTGGGGGGTCTTCTCGCCGGACTCCTCCACTATCTTCTGTTAGCTCTTTTACTAGCGGAGAAGCCCGGCTTTCTCCTTCGTCGCCGCCGTCGTCTGGCTGTCTTATTCCGACTTCAGGGGTCTTGTCCCGCTCTTCTGTTCTTCTTGCCAGGCCTCCGCTTTCTTCTTCCAGCTCTTTTACTAGCGGTGGTCCGGGCTTCTGTCGCCATCGCTGTCGCCTTCTGCTTCTTCTTAAAGAGGAAAGAAAACTCTGGAAAGGCCTCTTAAACATTTATCACATCCCAGGCCACCTTCTGGATATCTCCTTCCAGGGATTGGCTGGGGCATGTCATTTGAGTCTCCCTGACCTATATTCTAGAAGCTGGGAAATTCTGACTCACTGCAGTGGAGCCAAGGTTGTAGACATGCAGCAGCCGCGAAGCAAATCATCGGGTTTGTCAGGTGGTACTGCCTGTCAAACTTGCCTATTAAAGTCAAAAGTTAAACACTTGGCTCACACTTGTGGCACATCAGTACCATGAAATGTCGTCATTTGGTTAAAAAAAACAGACATCCAGGAGGCAGCAATATCGCCTCCTGAATGCCTGAAAGCTGCTGCTCCACTGCCCTCTGAAAAGAGGTCAGTAGAACTGCTGGCTGTGTGAACAAAGCCTTAGGACAGAAGTGGGAAGGATGGCTTGCAAAAAAATAAGGACCTAAAATTGGATTTTAGGTAAAAAGCGCTCCCTGAAAACAAGGGAACACTTAGGGATCAGTTGTTAAAGGCTAAGTTCACCTTTAGTAATATGTTACATGTTAAACCTGTGTTTAGGGTGTAACATGCAACAAGTTACATAGTCAGGTTGAAAAAAAGATACTAGTCCTAGTTAAACAAAAAAAACGTAATTAGAAAATCACCATATACATAATCCTATACCCACGGTTGATCCAGAGGAAGGCAAAAAAAAAAACAAAACAAGCATAATCCAGTTCACCCCAGTGAGGAAAAAATTTGCCCCATGATGCAATTGGATATTCCCTGGGTCAACTACCCCATCATTCTTACCTTTAAATATTAATATCCAGTTATATTTTGTACATTCTGGAATGCCCCCAGCTCTTTTATTTAAAACAATCTACTGAGCTAGTTCTTAAGGGAGTCTATTCCACATTTTCACAGCTCTTGCTGTGAAAAAGTCTATCTATATTTGAAGTTTGAGTAAATTTCCCTCCAGATGTAAAGAGCCCCCCACTTTAGCCTCTGTAATGACCTTAAAGTGAATAGCTCAACACCAAGTTCACTATATAAACCACCTATGTATTTATACATGTAGATCATATCCTCCCTTAATCTGCTCCTCCCAAGGGAGAATAATCTCAGCTCAGCTAATCTTTCCTTATAGCTGAGACCCTCCATGCCTCTTATCAGTTTTGGCCTCTTCTCCAGTTCCCCAAGTCTCTCTCTCTCTCTGTAGTCCATACCGCTTTTGATACAAGAGAGTATTTTGCACGCTTTAGAAACTGCAGTTTGGCATTGCATGCTATTATTAATTCTACGATCTACCAGAACACCCAGATCTTTCTCCACCATTGACTCCCCCAGCTGTTCTTCTTCTAATAAGTATGATGCATGCATATGCTTAGCTCCCAAGTGCATAACTTTTCATTTATCAGCATTAAACCTCATTTGCCACATAGTTGCTAAATTAAACAGTGCATTGAGGTCTGCTTGTTGGAGACATCCTGTAAGGACGTTATTCCACTGCATAGTTGCTAAATTAAACAGTGCATTGAGGTCTGCTTGTTGGAGACATCCTGTAAGGACGTTATTCCACTGCATAGCTTGGTGTCTGCAAAGACTGAAATGGTACTTTTAATCCCAAACTCCATATCATTTATAAATATCTTAAAAAGTATGGGTCCCCACACTAAACCTTGAGGTACGCCACTAATAACCTTGGATTATTCAGAATATAAGTAATTAATTACTACTCTCTGAATTTGGTTTTTGTGCCAGTTTTCTATCCATTTACAAACTGAAATTTTTAAGCCTGTAGACTTTAATTTACACATTAGCCTCATGTGTGGAACTGTGTCAAACGCTTTGGCAAAATCCAACTATATTCCATCCACAGCCACTCCTTTGTCTGCTTTTTGCTTACCTCCTCATATAAAGAAATCAGATTTGTTTGACAACTTCAGTATCTTGTGAATCCATGCTGACTATTGCCTAAAATATTATTTTCTAGCAAAAACTCTTCTATGTGGTCTTTTAATAAAATCTCAACTAACTAACTCTTACTATTTTTTAAGATAGAGTGAACTTAGCCTTTAAACTCTTGGATACCTGCAAAATTTCACATTTGCAGTTGTTTAGTATGCATATGAAAAAGCTTATTGCTAAAAGAAAAAATAGCCCAATTAAGTAGAAATATACCTTTGAAAAAGCTGTGATGTTATCACTTCTGCATCTTTTAAACAACACTGGCTGGGCACCCAGAGAGGCAGGTATGTCACATCCACAAACAGCCTCACAATTGCAAACTACTGTTCCCATAATTCCGTGGGAATGTTATTTGTGAATAGGCAGATTACAGTGTGAAGTTGTGGTGGGTGGGATAGATCAGAAGTTTCCTGGCCTGTCCTCAAAATGCACAATGAAAATGAGTGAGTCAGACAGGGATTCTGGTGTCAGAGTCCTGCCTACTACATCGAGTAGCCACATGATGACATCCTGCTTGCTGTAGCACAGAAGTACTGAGCCACCGGTCTTGTAAAAAGGAAATCAGGGTGACACAGCATTGATTCAATGAAAGATTTAGAAGAGTGAGTGTATGAAAAGAGCTAAATAATTTAGTGTAAGGTAAGAAAGGACCTTTTATATTACAATATCTAAGAATAGTCCTGCCCAGAGTTTAGCTTTAATATTTTTCTAACATGCTGTGAATATCTACCTGCAGTAATGAACGCTGTGAATACGGCGAAGTCTTGAAACAGATGAAAATTTTACAGTAGAAGGCTCAAAACCCTGTTAACAAGCTGACTTAATTTTTTTGCAAGTTTGTTGAGTTTGTAATAATTTTTTCCTTATTTATGCATCTTGCACAGAATGTTTCACTGCTTATGAAACATGTTATCTTGTCAAATACTGATTTTGCTTCTTTTTTTTTTTTTTTTTTACACAGCCCTTTCTCCTGGAACAAGTGGTAAGACATCTATCTATCTATCTATCTATCTATCTATCTATCTATCTATCTATCTGTACATGCAAGTGCAGAAAAGCATCTGTTGATTTACTAAAGGCAATAGACTGTTCACTTTGCAAGAGCATTTTCCCTAAGCTTAGTGAATAAAGTGGAAACTCTGCAGACTTCCATCATCTGATCATGTGCAAAAAAAAAAAAAATGCTGTTTAACTTGCACATGATTCTTTGTAAATTAAAATTTTACCTTGTTTACTAAGTTCTGTGTAAAATACCCTTGGAAGGTGAACAACCTCTTTGCCTTTAGTAGATCAATCCTAAGGTATCAAGCAATATGATTATCTGCTACACTGATTGAGTAATCAAAGAGGGAAAAGATTAACGCTTTATGAACATTTTGGTCTTGCTGTGGTAAAACCAGCCACCTCAGTGGGGTTGATACTAAAACCGGTGAGTGCAAAATCTGGTGCAGCTCTGCTTCGAAACCAATCAGCTTCCAGTTTTTTGTGTCAAAGCCTAATTGAACAAGCTGAAGTTAGAAGCTGATTAGTTTCTATGCAGAGCTGCACCAGATTTTGCACTCTCCGTTTTTAGTAAATCAACCCCAGTGTCTTTTAAAACAGTGGAGGGGGGGGGGGGGGAGGCAGAAATGAGGGTGCTTCACTTACTATAATGAATCTCTGCAAGATTGTAAGAAACAGGTGGCCCCTGTGGGCACTTGTGATTTATATGTCCTCATGATTGGTTTTGGTAAGAACATGTTCCTTACTGGATCAGATTTACTTCTTCTAAAGTGATTGTAAAGGGTGAAGGTTTTTTACCTTCATGCATTTTATGCATGAAGGTAAAATACCTTCAGTGTGCAGCTCTCCCCCCTGCCCCCTATAATACTTACCCAAGCTCGATCCCAATCCAGAGAAGTAAAGAAGAGCAGCGGCTCCCCTGGGTCTCTCGCTCCTCATTGGCTGAGCCATAGGCTACCGCTGCTGTCAATCACAGCCAGTGATTAGGGAGTGGGGTCCGGACTGAGCCACGCTCTGTATGTCCCATAAACACACAAAGGCAACTTTCTATGGGGGCACTCAGCAAGGGGGAGGGGCCAAAAGCACCAGCGGGGGGACCCGAGAAGAGGTGGACCATTTCACAGAGCAGGTAAGTAGGATGTAGGGAAAAAAATCAAACCTTTAGAAACACTTTGAGTGCTTTGTTGCACCTTCTATGACTTGAAATGCAACATAGACACATTGGAGTTAATTTACTAAAGAAGTAGAAACTGTTAACATAGAATATTCACTGAAGTTAGTACATAAGATGAACCAGAAGCAAGAAACCTATAAGACCCATAAGACGAACCAGTGTTCACTTTAAATACCCAGTCATGTGCAAGTGGATTAAACAGGACAAAAAAAAATTCTTTTTTTTTTCCTGAACATGAATGGATGATTGAGATTAATTCAGCTTCCCATTATTTGCTAAGAGAGAACAGTCTGTACTTGTTGGGTAAATCAAACCCATTAACTCTTAATTCTACCGCCACATCAGTTTTAATAATGGTAGTATATATTATTTAAATATCAGCACTGCCATTGTAGAAATTAAACTTTTTATCTAGCACAATCAACAATATGCCATGGGTCTCAAATCTGAGCACATTTTGGGAGTAGTCTTTAAATCTTTAAGTCATTGTATTCATTATTAGTTATTTTCCACAGGAACAAGGAATGCACACATGGTAGTTTCCAGTATAATAAATGTGTTAAAATGCAAATGAGCTTTGTGTGAAACTTATCTGAAGTGATGGGTTCCAGCACCCCCCAGAGGAACAATAAGGCAGCTTCGTCATATTTAATGCATTTCAATGAAATACCTGCTGAGCTACCATATCATTCAGGATACAAATGCTTTAGGATCTGTATCCTGAAGGTGGCATTCACAATGTACACTGGTACGGTTTTATATATATATATATATATATATATATATATATATATATATATATATATATATATATATATATATATAAAAACAGTAAAAATTGGAATCATATGGTGTTTATTTGATGAGAGCATTAGTGTTAACGCATGCATATAGTAATGGATACATCGATTTCTTATTTCTTTACAGAATATCTTAGAAGTATATCATTGCCGGTTCCAGTAATGGTGGAAGATACAAGCAGTAGCAGTGAATATGGATCCGTTTCTCCAGACACTGACTTAAGATCAGAGCCGTTCTCTTTTAAATCAAGAACAAGGTCTTGTGTGGATAAAGAGGGCAAGAGTCCAAGGAGTTTTTTTCTTGGGTGAATATTGAGTTTGTGCGTTAGTGCATGTGTTTTGTCAGCTGTATAATGGCTGGCATGTATCTATATTTAACTGAGAATCAACAGGAAGATTGGGGGGTCAAGAATTTTCTTGGTTACTGATAAGAATCTCCTTTCTAGATATTACACTTTATACAAAATAAAAAGCTAACACTTTCTAGATGTGGCTAGCAGTGTATAATACTGCACTGAAGCAAAGCCTAGATTTGGCTGTGGACACAGTGTATAATACTGCACTGAAGAAAAGCCTAGATGTGACTGTGGACACTATGGGGATTATTTACTAAAGCTGAAGCGTGCAAAAACTGGAACAGCTATGCATAGAAACCAATCGGCTTCCAGGTTTTATGGTCAAAGCTTAATTGAACAAGCTGAAGTTAGAAAGCTGATTGGCTACCACGCACAGCTGCACCAGACTCAGAGTGCTCTAGTTTTAGTACATTTCCCCCCGTGTTTAATACTACATTGAAAGAAAGCCTAGATGTGGCTGTGGACACAGTGTATAATAGTGCATTGAAGCAAAGCCTAGATGTGGACAGTGCATAATAGTGCATTGAAGCAAAGCCTTTAATAGTAAAAAAAATAAAAAAAAGAAAGAAATTGCAAAGCACCAATTATTCTGAAAAGCAATTGTCTGCGCAGGGCCTCTTATCTGTTATTCAGTGCGCCAGGACCACTAAAACGATAACATTTATTTTAAAAGGTAGGGAAAAATACTTTTGAAATGTGTTTCTTGCCAGCTCGGTATATCTGCTTTGTTTTTCTGTAGCTAGTGGAGAATTGTTGATCAGTTGTATTCAGGCCATTAACACTGATGGAACAATTTTTAAGAACATTCCTAGGTCTAGAATTTGGTGGTGGGGAGGGTGGGACTGGAGTGCTCAAATAGGTTGGGGGTAAGATAAGCTATTGCCTGGTATAGAAAATGGGTAACCAAGTATTAGAATGTCTAGCCTTCTGGGTCCTCCTAAATTCTAGAACTCAGGAGGGGCTATTGGAGGTTTTAAAGCCTAGGTGCAGTAGTGCTACTGATTCCAATCCTAGGCAACCTAGATAGGCTGAAGTAATACAGGCTTATAACAAAAGAACATAATAACAATGAGGGTAACATATCCTCCCCCTCTACCCAGGCATTATCCACTGTATGAGAACCAGACAGTAGTAGGAGGGAAGGGGGCAGAGTAACCCACCCAAGAAAATAGTAATGTGGCATTAAGGAGAACAGTGGAAAATACAACTGCAAGTAGTAGGAAGGGGAGTTACCCACGTGTGGAGACAATATAGTTTGAGAGTTAGACAAGTTCAAGGGAGGATGGTACAGAGACAGGAAGTTTGTAGATGTAATGTCCTTTTATTTGCCTTGCCTGTCTGGCCGAGGGTAGAAGACAAGTGAGGAAGGGAGAGGTCTGTGGGGGATGAAATTGGGATAAAATAATTGGAGTTTATGATCAAAGTAAATACTTTTTTTTTTCCTATGATCATTGGCTTCATCTAGTAGAGTACTTTCCCCATTCACTCATTCTGTATGAAGAATAATATTCAGCTTGGAGGAAATATAGCTGAATAACAATCCTCCATTAGCACAGAACAGTTGTACATGCAGTTTCATACAACAAAAAATCTCTGCAATGTTTTAAATAAATACACCCCTAATGCCTTGTACACACAGTCGGACATTACGACCACAAAATCCGTCAGATTTTTTCCAATGGATTTTTTCCAAAACTTGTGTTGCACATACACGGTCGGACAAAGTTGTTGGAAAATCCGATCGTTCTGAACAAGGTGACGTACAAAACGTACGACGAGACTACGTAGAGACCAATAGCCAATAGCTTTCTTTCGAAATTTCTTCTGAGCATGCGTGGCACTTTATTGCTTTGGAATTCTCTACACACGATCGGAAAAAGTCTACCGCTCGACTTCTGTTCAACCGCCTTGTCAGTATATTTCAGCTTGATCAGTGCTGCAGACAATAGGTTGCAGTGCTAATCTATGGGGGAGTCTCCCTGTATTCCGAATTCAATGACATAGTAGATTACATAGATTACCCCATCCACCTCAAATGCGTGGATGAGGGAATTGGGTCAGTTTTTTTCAGTCAACCTGCTGGTATGGCCATGTACTGTATGCCCCATGTATGGCAAGCTTTAGTTTAGAAAAAGAAAATATCAGCACAAGGAACATTACTTTTTATCAATGGCATGTTTCCCTCGTGCTGCTATCTCCTGGTTAAATCAAAATCTTTCCCCTCTGACCACCCCTACCTCCTCCTCCATAATATTCCGATGCAATGGGGGTTAATAGAGCTGAGGGAGGTGTGACAATCACTCATCAAGAGTGCTGACTATGTCCATCTTTTCCGCCCACCTCCTGCATTCATAGATGTTGTACTATAGATTTTATGAATGAAACATGATCTACAAATGGAGGTCATCCACCTGTTCTCCATTCATAGATTTTTTATTTTTTTTGCATAGAAGCTATAGTACAGTTGAATTGATGAGGTAAGTGGGAAGGGCGGGCATAGTCGGGTACATGTGATGGGTGCCTGTCACAGCTCCTTCAGCTCTCTAAATCTCCACCAGCCAGGAAGATTCTGATGGTAGGGGTAAAAGAGAGAGTGGGGGGGGGGGGGGAGTGAAGAAGATCTTTTGTTAAAAAGATTGTTCAACGGTCAGTCATGCATGTATGGCCAGCCACCATCTAATATTTTTAGGCAGCATAATCCCTGGGTTCCCTGAAATAGTAGGGCTCCCAAGCCTCGTAAACATTTCCAGCCATTATACAAATCAGCTTAGAGTAATATGGGATGTTCAAAAGTTTTATGAGATATAGCATTTGCTGGTATCCATAGTGTTATTTTATTCTAAATATGAATTCTGATTCAGAGTTTAATAATCCCATTGTTTTTTTTTTTTTTTAAAACAAATCCTTAGATAAATAAAATGCTATTTCTAGACAAGTAGGGGTGCAACGGATCGTCGCCAATCCGTGATCCGAACGGGTCACCCCGTTCGGATCGGCACACCCCGCGATCCGCGGAGCGCTCCGCGGCCTCGTCCTTAAGAAAGGCCGCGGCTTCGGCCTAGCTCCGGAGCGTCGACGGCCATCTTGGTACACCCGGCGGCCTTAGGAAAGGCCGCGGCTTCGGCCTAGCTCTGGAGCGGCGGCCATCTTGGTACACCCGGCCACTGTTTACAATGTGATCGCTCCGTCAAATGACGGAACGATCACTTGTAAACAAACTCTGCATTACCCAGCCAATACCCTGCATTACCCAGCATATACTCTGCATTACCCAGCATATACTCTGCATTACCCAGCATATACCCAGCCGATACTCTGCATTACCCAGCCGATACTCTGCATTACCCAGCCGATACTCTGCATTACCCAGCCGATACTCTGCATTACCCAGCCGATACTCTGCGATACTCTGCATTACCCAGCCGATACTCTGCGATACTCTGCATTACCCAGCCGATACTCTGCATTACTCTGCATTACCCAGCCAATACTCTGCATTACCCTGCCAATACTCTGCGATACCCTTCCAATACTCTGCGATACCCTGCCAATACTCTGCGATACCCTGCCAATACTCTGTGATACCCTGCCAATACTCTGCGATACCCAGCCAATACTCTGTGATACCCAGCCAATACTCTGCGATACCCAGCCAATACTCTGCGATACCCAGCCAATATTACAGTGGGGGAGAGGATGTGGATATTACAGTGGGGGAGATGACGTGGATATTACAGTGGGAACTATATGGTGGCGGAATTTTCACGGGTTTTTGCAAATTCAATTATTATTTGCTGATCCGAAAAATGATCCGATCCGTGACTCTGATCCGAGGATCGATCCGATCCGTGAGTTTTTTGATCCGTTGCACCCCTATAGACAAGTAAGGTCACTATTAAAAAAAAAAAACAGCAGTCTTGCAACAGTAATGGTTAATTATGTTTTAAAATAATCATAAATACATTATGCATTAATGCTTTTTTCTTATCCATATTAGGATTCCAGATGAGCAATTTGAAGATCACAGCGCCCCTCCATCTCCAGAGGAAAGAGACCCTGGATTCTTCATGCTGAAGAAAGATAGTGAAAGAAGAGCCACTTTGCATCGTATCCTCACTGAGGACCAAGACACTGTAGTTAGAAACCTGATGGAAGCTTTAGGTCAGGTAAGAAGAGGCTGAACAGACTGTAAATCAAAAGCTGGCCAAATTTGACCTCCTTAATGGATTGTTGGAATTCAGGTTTTGGTGCATTTTTGTAAGGGATGGTTATCTTTCTGGCATGTATTTCTGTGGCTTTTTCTGAATTTTGTGTATAACAGAGGTGCACATTATTTCTTCAGTCTACTACTGGTTACAAATCCAGGACCCCCCACTCATACAAAACACATTCTGCTGCGTCACTCCTAACTTAATTTAGTAGCGTATTGTAATAACTCACTCAAAGAGTGCAAGAGTACAAAGAGATTGGCAGAAGATTTTCTGTTTAGGGAGAACATTGATACTGTAACACTACTCTTTAAAGGCAGGGTGAGTAGCAGGGCTCAAGTCCTGCGGGAACGCATGGGAACGGAGTTCCTGTACTTTTTCCACAACAGGAACTCAGTTCCCATTAGCAGCCGTGTCCTGCAAGACTTTGAAGTATGCGAGCTGTGTGGCAGGTGCTACACCAGCAGCTGCCGACACAGCTCGCAATAGTAAGTGCCGCACACCTGACCATTCAGGCATTGCCAGTAGGGGGCCCATTGACAGCTTCCGCTTCGATCTACCTGTCAATCACAGCTAGCTGATGGGTAGATCAGGTCCCTGCTGCTAAGAGATTGTATTTAGTCAGACCTCTTGTGATGCCCTCCTCCCCGCCGGCCCCTTCTGATTTTCTGTCTCCTCATCCCCCCCCCCCCCCAGTCTCCTGCATACTGTGTGTCCCGCTGAATCCCCCCTCAGTCTCCTGCAAACTTGCTCTGTGTGTCCCGCTGAATCCCCCCCCTCCTCTATCTTCAGTGCCATATGATGAGAGAACCCAGAGGAGGAGCACAGCTATTCTGCTCACAGGACATGCAGGGAGAGAGGTGAGCTGAGGGAGGAACATCAGTATGGGGTGGTAAGCTGAGCACAATACCTGGCAAAGTTTAATGCCAGGAGGGAAGTTTATGTGGAAATATGTGAAGGGTTGGAATAGCAGCGAGTGTGTGTTGGTGCCCTGCAGAGTTTGCAGCCCCCCCAAGCTAACATACATCTCCTAAGCAGGAACACATCACTATCTCCCCAAGCATTCTGTCCAGATAATGTGCAGTTAATTTATGACCTTTCCGTTTAACCCTGTGTTATCCAAACTCTGTTCAATGAAAAGTGTAAACTCACCACATAAACACTTTATATACAAAATAAAATTCCCCAATAAAGATCAGAACATGATGTTCACATTTGCATGGAAGCACAATTGAATGAATGCTGATTATTCAGAGAATTACCGTATTTATGTTTATTGAGGATTGTTTTTTTTTTTTTATGTACTAACAGTTAAGCTTCATACACACAATATGAAAATTGGATGAAAAATACCACTTTTGAAGCGTTCGTGCATATGAGCGTATCATTTTTTATTTTTTTTGGTGAGGGAGTGGATCTTGGGTGGGAGTTCCCACACTTTTTTCCCCAGGACTTGACCCCTGGTGAGTAGATTAGGGAAGATCCAGAGCTGACCTTGTGTGGATGATTATCACAAAAAAAACAAAAAACAATACAGTTGTAAGGCCACTTTCACACTGAAGCGCTTCTAAACTGCCAGTAAAAACACTGAGCGCTTTTGAAGAGCTTTTCAGGCGCTTTTGAAGAGCTTTCCATTCATTTCAATGGGGAGGGGAGTTTTTCACAGCCCTGCCAGCGCACTGCCCCAGTGTGAAAGCGTTCATTGATTTTAATGGAAATAAGTTTCCGTGAGCTTTTTAGGTGTTGTTTTTAGCGTGAAAGCGGTATAAGTATCATGTTTTACATTTGCCTAATTTTATGTACCTCTGCCCAAAAGCATTAGGTGGAATTCCTTAAACATATTTCACCTGAGGTACTTTAACCACTTGCCTACCATGCACGAACACCCCCTTCCTAACCAAGCCATTTTTCAGCTTTCAGCGCTGTCGCATTTTGAATGATAATTGCGTTGTCATGCAACGATGTACACAAATAACATTTTGGGGGTATTTGATCACTTCTGCGGTTTTTATTTTTTGCGCTATAAACAAAAGAAGAGGGACAAGTTTGAAAAAACGCAATATTTTTTACTTTTTGCTACTTTTTGTTTACACACACAGATCCACGTCCTGCTTAGTTACTGGGCAATCGCGGGTGCCCGGTGGACATCGCGGCCACCGGGCACGTGCATCGGGTCCCCAGCGACGCAGCGGGCACAATCACGTGCGCCCCCTAGTGGCCGCAAAGGAAATACCGTCCTATGACGGCGGCCCGGAACAACAGATTTTTCTTGTGGCCGTCATATGACAGTGGGCGGTCAGGAAGAGGTTAATTGCTTCTGGTACCAGTAGTTTATCTGCCACAAACAATCCCACATTAGCAAATATGGAAAGGGGGGAGGGGGGATCTAATGTTACACTGCACAGCATACAGCAGGGAGCTGAGTGCAATCTTAGTGGAGGGAAAGGACTCATCTCCCTCTACACAGTCTCATACGAAAACTTGCACAGCTTATCACAGGGGTACAGGAGAATATACAGGGATTTCTTCAGAATAACAAAAGGTAGGAATCTGCAACAAAGGTTGTTATAATCCTTGCAATGTACATAGATCACCCAGAGGGGAATGTTTTTTTTCTCAACAAAAACTGAGCTATGCTTAAATCTTATCAGTATATATTACTGAGAAAGGTATAGGTATGTTGTGTTTGTATTTACCATTTGCATTTGTTAGTAATTCATGTTAATGAAATATGATATGGTTTTCATAGGGTGCAGATGCAACTAAATTAAAATGGGACCATATAACAACTCTGGTGATCAGTCTACGAGAGTTCATAAGATCAACTGACCGTAAAATCATAGTTTCCACCCTGTCAAAACTGAAACTTGAGCTGGACTTTGACAGTCATGCCATCAGCCAGATCCAAGTGGCTTTGTTTGGCTTTCAAGATGCGGTAAGTAAAAGAAAGATTATTGGAAAGAATGGACTTCATTTTTAAAAATTGTGAAGAGCTGTTTTCTGGCTGTTAAAAGACAGGGATGAGATTTGCATTTTTTTTTTGTTTTCTTTTTGCCATTCATGCAGCATGGCACATGATAGTGACATCTCTGTTGATTTTATTAAAGCGAGAAACTTTATTTCCAATTCCTAAGTGGATGCTTCCATTCTCCACCAAACCCTACCTGCCCCGGTCTCACACCACTGGGACCTAATATAATGGGAAGCTGATAAGGTTTTCCATAAATGTTTTATCAGACCTTAATTTTCATGTTGCGTGAGGCGCCTAGTCTGCGACATTTAACCTGTCAATGAGTTCTTTATGTTCAGTTATTTAAAGAAACTTAGTACAAGTGGATACATTTATGAGTACTGATGCAAAACAGAGATACACATTTACTTAAAGCAAGCAGTCATTTTTCTAAAATACACATTAGAAATTGCCGTCTTTTCCTTTGTTCAAATATTCATAATTGCTCACAATTTTACAAAAGATCAGTATCAGATGTACTTTGGTTACAAGAGACTAATCTTCACTTTTGCACAGTAGAACAATTGCTGCTCAAATATTTGCAATCTTGCATGATCGTGAAGCATTAGCTTAGCGAATGTTTTCTGTTTAACCAGGTGAATACAGTGCTCCGAAACCACAATATCAAGCCCCATTGGATGTTTGCTCTAGACAGCATAATTCGTAAGGCTGTGCAAACAGCCATTACCACATTAGTTCCAGGTAAGTCAAACAACAATTGTCTGTTGACTTTATAATCCCATATGTGATTAGAGTTCATTATTATAGTAAATGGGATAGTACTTTTTTCATTCACCTGTCTTAAGTGCTGTTTAACTCCATCTATATATTCTCCAGTATAAACTCACAATGGCTAGAGGCAGGCACGCTAGCAGCTTGCTTTATGACATATCCCCTATTTCATCCTGGTATTCTTTAAATGTATCCCGGATTAAAGCTGATCTCCATATTTCCTTTCAATTTATATAGTTTGTTTGGACCAAGCTGGTGTAAACAAACTATTTCCTTCACTTATTGCTGCAGTGTCTCTAAGCACTGTACAGTATATGCTACATGTAGCTACAGCTGCATACAGTACACAGTGCTGGGGTCTGGCTGTGAGACAGAGACTTCTCGTCTCACACCCAGATCAATGCAGAGTCCGTCTGAGCGGCGGTCAGCCATTCATAAGCAGCTTTGTATTCTGTGAATAAATAAAAAGCTTCCTCTGAATGGCTGAGGCGGAGGGGCAGAATGCACTTTATTGTCTGCTCTAAATATTTAGATCAGGGGAAGGCAACCTTAAAGAGGTGGCGATCTACCTGAACAACATGGGAGAAGTCGAAGATCACTGGGCACAGCGTCTCCTCCTCACACCCGATTTAAACTTCTAATTGTCGTACTACTGTGTCACAATCCTGTGCATTGCACAGCGATCATGGGTTTGAATCAGGTGGTGGAGGCAGCAACACGCCACCTCCTCACCACCTGTCAAACACACTCAGATCGTTTTTCAGAGGAGCAGCAGTGCCTGCTATACTTGTGAACAAGCCCTGGCATTCAGCAGTGACACCCTTAGGGCTCGTTCACACATAAAGTTGGGGGGGGGGGGGTAAAACCCTTTCAGAAAGTGCACCAAATCTACAGAATATAATAGAAGTCTATAGCTAAGTGCAGCAAACCCGAAGCAAAGCTTACAAGTAGTCCCTCTGCTTTGCACTGTTTGATGCTCTGAAATGGTGGGTCAGCAAGCCCAGACCATGAACTACCAGTGACCTGTCCACGATCTACAGGTTGCTGACCCCTGATTTAGACAATATATACAGTACATGCAAATCTCCTAAAAAAAAGTTTGCAGGATGAGACAAATTAGTTCAGTACTCACTTGAATGACAATTGCACGGTCATGCAACACCGTACCCATTTTTTTTTTCACACAAATGGAGCTTTCTTTTGGTGGTATTTATCACCGCTGGGTGATAAAAAAAAAATTGTTTAAAAAAAAAAAAAAATGTTTTCTTCATTTCTGTTATAACATTTTGCAAATTAATAATCTTTTTTCATAACTTTAGACCAAACTGTATTCGGCTACATTTTTGGGTGAAAATAACCCAAATCGGTGTATATTATTTAGTCTGTAGGAAAGTTATAGAGTCCACAAACTATGGTATATATCTGAAAATTGATTAATCCTGATGTACTGAAGGCCTATTCCATTTCTTGAGGCCTGAAAACACCAGGACAGTACAAATATCCCCAAATGACCACTTTATGGAAAGTAGACAGTCCAATGTAGTCAGTAAGAGGCATGGCAAGTTTTTTGAAGTTGTAATTTTTTTTGTCACAATGTTTTGGAAAATTAAGAAATTTTAATTTGTTTTTCCACAATTTATTTTTTCTTTACATACTGTCACCAGTGCAGTACAGCATCATCATATAACTTGCGTGAAAGTGATTAGGGACACTGACTGGTGACAGTATGTAAAAAGAAAAAAAAAAATAATAATAAAAATATATTTAAAAAAATGTATTATGTGTTTTTATCTTTTTTTTTACAATTTTTTTAACACACTGTGACCAGAGCAACACCAATACAGAGTTACATTATGTTTTTTTTACATTATGATTGCTTATACCAGTCAATTTCACTGGTATAAGCAACTATTTTTACTGAATGAATTTGATTTATTCACGGTGTATTGTTGTGATTAGCTGTGATTGGCCACAGCTAATCACATGGTACAGATGGGCTTTAATTGGCCCTGTTTGTACCATGTGATGAATCACAGCTACCAACACAATTGTACACATAAATGGCATGAAAGGAAGCCATCCATTGTGTACAATTGTCATGCGATCTGATGTGATTGGTGGACACAGCAGGTGGCAGATCGCTCTGCAGCTCAGCCTATTGGGCGTGCACGTCATATGACGTCCACTGGGAATGATAAATGTCCCCCCCCCCCAGCGATTATTTGACAATAGGCTGGGTGGGAAGTGGTTAAGTAATGCTACTCTGAAATCATGAATACATCATTAAAAATGCGAGCAGACTAAGTACCCAGATTTAACCTACTTTAAGCCCCTGGTGATCCTTTTTGAGCAGGGCTAGAGTGTGAGAGGAAATGGCAGTACCAGCTATACAGTTCATGTGCTGAGAAGAAGCATGCTGATAACAGCAGAAACAATAGTGACAGAGAGATGAGCTCATCACTGTACTGTTTCTCCTTTAACCACTTGACATCCGCGCTATGAATTCCCGGGAGGCCGTCATATGACGGCCTCGGTCGCACGCGGAGCGCGATGTGATCACCGAGTCACTGAGACTCGGGTGATCACCGATCCGAGTACCGATCCAATGACAGTTGATCACATGATCAAAACAAAAGCTCAGTGATCGTTTTTTTTCTCTCACGCTGACAGCGGAGGAGAAAAAAAAAGCCGATCACCGGCTCATCTTAAAGGGACATCGGTCCCGAAAAGGAAGAGGCAATTATGCCTCATTTATGCCATCTGACAGTGCCCACAAGTGCCACCTATCAATGCCCACCAGTGCCACCTATCAATGCCCACAAGTGCCACCTATCATTGCCCACCAGTGGTGCCAATCAGTGCCACCTATAAGTGCTGCCTATCAGTGTAACCGATCAGTGCTCATCACTGCCACCCATCAGTGCCGCCTCATCAGCGTACATCAATGACAGACAAAAATTACCTGTTTTAAAATTTTATAACAAAAAAAAAAAAAAAATATAGTAATTTGTTTTTTAAAAACTCGGTCTTTTTACATTTTTTTAACAAAAAATTTAAATTGCACAGGTGATCAAATACCACCAAAAGAAATCTCTATTTGGGGGGAAAAAAATTATAAAAATGTCATTTGGGTACAGTGTTGTATGACCGCGCAATTGTCATTCAAAATGTGACAGCGCTGAAAGCTGAAAATTGGTCTGGATAAGAGGGGGGTTTAAGTGCCCAGTAAGCAAGTGGTTAACTGTCCAGTCACAGGAAAAAGTGGGTTGAAGGACTGAGGACATCTATTAGCAGAAAAAAGTACTGGAGGAGAAATCCTTGGATTGAAAACCAATATTGAAGCAAACCTGGCTTTGTTGTTGTACCTTTTAGTTGGCTATTTGTCTTTTTGGGTAGAGTACTAGCTTTAGATGGCTCAAATATGAAACATTGCTGAATAACAATAATACAAGTATTAATAGGTAGCAGTGAAGTATTAAAAACCTGCGTCAGTGTGTATACAATCCTGAAAATGATCTGACTTATAATTTATAAATCCACAGAATTGAGGCCACATTTTAGCATCACCTCTGAAAGTGACCCAGCAGACCAAGATGACATAGAGATTGAGGAGGATCAAAATGAACACGCCACACAAGAGCCCCGCCAAGTGCCTAGTGCAGTAAATGAGGACAATGTACATACATCAGGAGTGAGCACCCTCAGCTCCACCATGTCTCATGACTCCCAGAATGCTCAGAGGTCACTCAACATGCAACTGGGAAGACTGAAAATTGAGTCAAACAGGCAAGTAAAGTTCTTGGTTGGAGGATAAATATGTAGCTGATCAGATCAGACTCCACCTCTTGGACCAATTTCCGTCCTATATCTCTACTAAATTTGGACATTAAACTTTTAGCTAAAATTATAGCGAATAGTCTCAATCCCATTATAGGCTGCCTAATCAATCATGATCAAACAGGATTCATGCCCACACGACATGCGGGAGATAATATTCCACGGGCCCTCTTACTCACTCATGCTTCTAAAAATAGACACATCCCAACCTGCCTCGTCTCTTTAGATGTCAGGAAGGCATTTGACTCTGTCGCTTGGCCATACATGCAATATATTTTGCATAAATGGGGTTTTGGGAATCATGACCTTTATCTCCTCTCTATATGATAATCCACGGGTATATGTTAAATATGCTGGCTACAAATCAGCAATGATAGACATTAGGAGAGGTAAGAGGCAAGGTTGTCCCCTCTCCCCATTGATTTTTACCCTTCTCATAGAACCCTTGGCACTATTAATTAGAGCCAAACCTGATATTAAAAGGTATTGAGTTGGGAGGATTACAGAATAAGATCTGTCTATTTGCAGATGATGTTTTAATTTTCCTAACTCATTCACATGTTTCTGCTCCAAAATTACTAGACTTACTAGATTCAATTTGCTCATATTTCTGGTCTGTTTGTTAACCCTACAAAACCTAATGCACTTAATATTTCTTTAACCTCCCTGGTGGTAATCCCGAGTTTGGCTCGGGGTGGAACTTCAGTACCATAAGCGGTAACCCCGAGCCAGACTCGGGATCGCATTGCAGGATACAGGGTAAGTTACTTACCTTGTCCCCTGGATCGTGCGATGTCTCCCCGCTGTGTGTGCAAGCTCCTCCACTCGATTCACACAGTGCCCGAGTGCCGCTAATTTATGATTTTCAAACTTTATCATATCCGGGATGTCTACTAGACTCTGGTTTGGACAGATTTAAGTGAGTTATTCATAAGAATAGCAGGCCTACAATATAAAACGCCAAATTTCCATGCAAAATAGTACCGCTTTTGGTACAAAATTTCTGACATAATCATACTGCCAGGGAGGTTAACACACACTGAACTAATGCAAGCTAAATCTTCTTTACCTTTTAACACCAACTTTTATATTTAGGAGTCCAACTTACAAACTCCTTGACTGATCTCTTTGCAGCAAACTACCTTCCATTATTGAAACACATCACCGGACTAATGAAACAGTGGTCTTCTCTCCCCTTGTCGTGGTTAGGGCGAATTAATGCTATAAAGATGACAATATTATCAAAATTTCTGTATTTATTTAGAGTACTTCCTATTTCAATGCCATCATATTTCTTAAGACCAGTACAAACAAGGGTTATGTAATTTATATGGGGACCTACCAAACCCCTGAATACCTCTTGCAACACTTTATCTTCCTAAAAATAAAGGGGGGCTGGGCGTGCCAAATTTTTCTTTCTATTATTACGCGGCTCAATTATAACAGCTTTCTGAATATCATGCTACTAGAGAAATCCCCTTATGGGTGGCGGTCGAATCCGTTGACAGTGACCCCATTTCTGTGGCTAATCTGCTATGGCTTCAACCCAAAGATAGAGCCCGCCTTTCCAATCCCATTACTAAACATTCTTTGGCTATATGGGACAAATGAAAAATTTCTCATAATCTTCAATCGCCACATAATCCCCTCCTTTCTTTCCTCAAGAATCCAGCTTTCTATCCTGCCTTGAAATTCCCGAACTCTTTTGCAGCATGGTCAACTACGAATTTGACCCGGCTACCCAAATTGACATCCTCCACTGATTTTCATACATTCCCTACACTTTGTGAAACTTTTGGGCTTCCTAGGACTGAATCTTTTCATTATTTGCAAATCAAGAATTTGAACCTCTTATTAGTACAGGTTCAATTCTTAACCGAATGTCACAATTTGAACGTATTTGCAAGAGTGACCCACATATTAGAGGACTGATTTCACTCCTATATCAACATCTCACCGCTATACCAAACGACTCATTTCCCTCATATGTTGCTAAATGGTCGCATGATTTGAATCGTACATTTGACGAAGATGACTGGTCCAATATTTGGTTGGCCACCAAAACTTCTTCCCCAAATTGTTATGCATTAGAAACCAATTTCAAAGTTATGGCACGTTGGCATTTGGTACCAGCAAGGATTGCAAAATTTATCCCAGCATACCCAGAAAATTGTTTTCGAGGATGTTCCTCACCAGGTACACATTTTCATATTTGGTGGCAATGTCCGGTAACCCAAGATTTCTGGGGAAAGATATTTGATATGGTTTCTAAAGCCTTGGAAATCTCTATACTCCCAGACCCAGCTGTGGCCCTCCTAAATCTTAAACCAGCTGCACTTACTCATACTCAATTTCAACTTCTCATTAGGGCTCTTTCACACGGGGCGGATCAGTGCAGATCCGCCCCGTGGATAGCCGCTTGCTCAGCGGAGATCGCTCCGGCGATCCCCGCTGAGCAGGAAGATGACAGGTCCGTCTCTGCACTCCGTGCAGGGACGGACCTGTCAGAGCGCCGCTCTCCCCTATGGGAGATCGGGTGACGACGGACCGTAGAGTCCATCGTCATCCGATCCGCTCTGCAAACGGATGAAAAAATGGGGTTTTCCTCCGTCTGCAGAAACGGAGCATAGCGGGCACGGACGAGAGCGGGTGTCAGCGGATGCTCATCCGCTGACACCCGCTATCCCATAGGGATACATGTATGTCCGTTTTTCATCCGAAAACGGAAGGATGAAAAACGGACATACGGTCCGTCCGTGTGAAAGAGCCCTTAATCTTACAACCACAGCCAAGCAAACTATAGCCAAGGCTTGGAAATCTCCCACCTTAATTGTGGCTAAAGCCAAACATAGGATGTTGAAGGCCCTTCTATTTGCCAAAATGACGGCCATAGAGAATGATAATATCTGTAAATTCAACAAAATTTTGAAACTTTGGGTTAAACATTTTTTGCCCCATGACTTTGATTATTCATTGTTGTTGCCGCAATAATTCCTTGGCATGTGTAATCCATCATTGGAATACCTAGAGCCCCTTATGTCTTTTGCAATATTTAAAATGATTTTGGTTAAAATATTCCTGATTTATACGGCTTTGCTCCCACCCATCCACTGTTTGTGCCCATTTGGGTTGGATGGGTGGTCTGGATGCATGTTTCATTAAATACACCAACGTTTTTGGGGTTCTAATGTTGGCGGAGTTCAACCCTAAAGTGGAACTTCCGCTTATCGGATTCCTCCCCCCCTCCGGTGCCACAATTGGCACCTTTCAGGGGGGAGGGGGGGTGCAGATACCTGTATAATATAGGCATCTGCACCCACTTCCGGGACGCATTATCCGAGCTGCCCCGCCTCTATCCGAGAATGCCCCGTTGTGTCTTGGGAAACACAGTTCCCAGGACACAGCGGGGACCAATAGAGGCGCGCAGCGCGACTCGCGCATGCGCAGTAGGGAACCGGGCAGTGAAGACTTTGCGTCTTCCCTTCCTGATTCCCTGACAGAGGATGGCGGCGGGGCAGCGAGAGACGAGCGATCGCTCGTCATCTTCTGCCGACACCGCTGGAACCTGGAACAGGTAATTGTCCATTTATTAACAGTCAGCAGCTGCAGTATTTGTAGCTGCTGCCTTTTAAAAAAAAATTTTCAGGTGGCGCTCCGCTTTAAGTGAATCTATATTATTACAAGTCTTATTTTCAGATATAATTCCTGTTGAACATACATTGACTTATAAACTGATTATTTATTATTCATGATTTGACTGTTTCCCATGTATAAGCCTACAGATTGTTATGTATTTCTCATGTAAACCTTAATAAAAATATTGAACAAAATATTGAAAAAAAAATGTAGCTGTTTGGAACTATCGTTTAAATGTATGTGAATTTTGTGTAAAAAAAGTTTTCTTTTCAGTATATAAGTAATCTGTCAACTCTACTAATAAAAAAAGTTTAGTATATAATATTGGGCACCAGAGTGACAGTTAGACCATAGCTGTATTTAATAAGGTAGTACAAGGGGGATTGATATTATATACTTTGCACATAGCAATTGTTCTTTGCAATTGCCTGCTAACTTCTGCATATAATATTTCTCTGCTGTTTAGGCTTCTGGAGGAGCTGTTACAGAAGGAGAGAGATTTCCAGGCTCTTCTACGGCAGGCTATTGAAGAGAAGGATCACGAGATCAAACGTCTTCAGCACAGGTCCCAGCCGATAAGTAAGTAAGAGAGATTATGTTTCACCATTATAAATGAGCATGCAAGAGGAGATATCTCTCTCTCTCTCTCTCTTATTGAGGACTGTCATGTCTAAGGGTTCTATATATTTTTATCCAATGTTGAATGATTTGCCAATTTACTTATTTCTCCAGCATAGGTGTCCTTGAATATAATTCATTTTTTATACCCTAAATTGGCCTTTCAGAACTGGTTGACGCTATGGTCATGCATGATATATAAACTTTATTGTCTATTTTTTTTATAAAATGTCAACATTTAGATTTATTTTGAGTTTCAGCCCGGGTTCACACCAGTGCGGTGCGAATTCCAGCTACATTTTCTCTGTGAAGAGAAAATGTAGCTGTTCAGCGGTGCCGCTCCGTTCTATGAGCGCATCAGCTGAGCGGGGAGAGGGGGAGAGGAGGGGGAGGTGTAGTGAAAACAAGGAGAGATTCCTTGTTCAGAATGGAAGGCATCTGCGAATCAGATGCATGCCCATAGAAGATAATGGGCCTGAATTCGCACCTGAGCCGGACTGCACTGCCCAAAAAACGCACAAGTTTTTTCTGCAATGCGCAGTGCGAATGCACCGCAGATATGTGAACCAGTCTCATTAAAATTAATGTATTTTAAAATGTTCTGCGAATTGGATGCGGTGTAAGCCGCATCTAATTTGCATAGGTGTGAACGGGGGCTTAAATGGTGATCAGCCTTCCATTTTGTCCCTTTTCTGTATACTGGGGGGGGGGGGGTTACTATGATGGTGGGCATGTTATGACATTATATACAGGGATGAGGATTGTTGCACATCTGTGTACACTGTGGGGTTGATTTACTAACACTAGAAAATGCTAAATCTAGTGCCGGTCTGCACAGAAACCAATCAGCTTCCAGGTGTTTTTTTTTGTCAAAGCTTAATTGAACAAGCTGAAATTAGAAGCTGATTGGCTACCATGCACAGCTGCACCAGATTTTGCACTCCAGTTTTAGTAAATCAACCCTTACAAGTGCAGGCAGGTGCTTTATAATAGATGGACTTGTGTCTTTTTTTCAACCAGACTATGTAATATGTTACAAAAGGTGAACTTATACTTTAAGGCACGTAGATATTTGCCACACAATTTTTTTTTACTAAGAACAAAAAAGACAAATATCTTGCACATACTTTTAAGCATTCCCATGTAGAGTTCATTTATAATAATGTGCCAGAAATAATAATTTCATCTAACTATTCTTGATAATGATTTTTATCTATAATTTTTGTTTAGATATTCCTGGGATTTCAGTGTCCCACACAAGACCATCCAATTCAAGCAACGAAGATCTTGAACTTATTTACTGGTTGCGGCAGCATCATGTGGAGGAGGACACAATAAACAAGGTATTTAAATTCTATACAAAAGTAATCAATCTAACGTTGATCAACTATGTAATGCAAGGGCCTGTAATTTGGATACATATTGAATGGCTTGTTCAGGTTGGTCCTCCTATAATGTTATATGTAAGCAGATTGCTCAGAGATTGTACCAAGAGGAAAAAACTAAAAGCTATCTTGAACAAGTAGATCTAGATGCATAATTCAGCTATGTTCAACTTTGTAAAAACAACACTAAACGAATCCTGGATGCAAATATTTCTAGATTTGATAAACTTCGAACCATTGGGTTTGTAAAAGCCTCCAAACAACTAGAGTACAAATGGACATAGAAGACCATAGAATGCTTTCAAATACGTTTAAGAATATTCGCCTGGCAGACCTGAATGGTCTGTTTTTGATGCTTGTGTGCTTGACACCTAAGGTAGTATATCAGTAATTGCTGTTACGATATAGGGTTGGTTTTGTACACTTACAATTTCTAGTAGCCTTCTTGACGGTCACATGATGCCACAGGGTCCTCTTATACTTCACCTCTTTCCCAGGCTGGGCAGTCGTCACTGATTTAGAGAGACAATGACATGATCACATCAGCAATGTTCTCAGCATAACTGCAGTGTAAAGAATGGCGATATTGTGACACAATGAGGGAGATTTACTAAAACTAGTGCACACAGAATCTGGTGCAGATGTGCATTGTAACCAATCAGCTTCTAACTTCAGCTTGTTTAATTAAGCTTTGACAATAAAACCTAGAAGCTGATTGGTTTCTATGCACAGCTTTTTCAGAGTCTGTGTGCACCAGTTTTAGTAAACCCCCCCAAGATTATACGATGCTTGGTAACGTAACAAAAATGGAATTCGAAGCGCCACACCACTGCTAAGAGGTAAAGATACAAATTAGTTCCAAATAAAGTCAGGGGGACAATCCAAAGAGTAGCCAACACAGTTTGGGGTCCAAAAACGCTTAAGGACCGCCTCACGCCGATATACATCGGCAGAATGGCACGGCTGGGCACAAGCACGTACCTGTACATGTCTCTTTAAGAGCCCAGCTGTGGCTCACGTGCCCCCCGCCGGCAGCACGCTCGCGACCCGGTCCTGAGCTCCGTGGCCGCGGGACCAGCGGACCCGATCGCAGCTGGTGTCCCGCGATCGAGTCACAGAGCTGAAGAATGAGGAGAGGTCTGTGTAAACAAACCTCTCCCCGTGCTTCCTAGTGCGACTGACACTGATCGTCTGTTCCCTGTCATCGGGACAGATGATCAGTGATGTCAGACGCCAAGCCACGCCCCCCTACAGTTAAAAAGAAAACACACACACTTAACCCATCCCCGCCCCCTAGTGGTTAACTCCTTCACTGCCAGTGTCATTTACACAGGAATCAGTGCATTTAAATAGCACTGATTGCTGTATAAATGACAATGGTCCCAAAAATGTGTCAAAAATGTCTGATGCGTCCGCCATAATGTCGCAGTCACAATAAAAATCGCTGATCACCGCCATTACTAGTAAAAAAAAATATTAACAAAAATGCTATAAAACTATCCCCAATTTTGTAAACGCTATAACTTTTGCGCAAACCAATCAATAATCGCTAATTGCGATTTTTTTTTACCAAAAATATGTAGAAGAATACGTATCGGCCTAAACTGAGGAAAAAAAAAGTTTTTTATATATTTTTTGGGGATATTTATTATAGCAAAAAATATTGAATTTTTTTCAAAATTGTTGCTCTATTTTTGTTTATAGCGCAAAAAATAAAAACCGCAGAGGTGCTCAAATACCACCAGAAGAAAGCTCTATTTGTGGGAAAAAAAGGACGCCAATTTTGTTTGGGAGCCACGTCATATGACCGCGCAATTGTCAGTTAAAACGACGCAGTGCCGAATTGCAAAAAGGGGCCTGGTCCTTTGGCTGCAAATTGGTCCGGGGCTTAAGTGGTTAAGCAGGGCGTGATTGGAAAAAAATCTGAATGGACAGAAGTGTGCTGGACCTTTTAATATTCTTTCTTCCAGTGTGATTACAAGCACAGGCCTTGTTAGCAGTTGATTTGTACCTCTTAGCCCGTGTACACAGGGTCGGAAATTCCGACCACCAAATCCGTCTGATTTTTTCAGATGGATTTTGTCCGAAACTGGTGTTGCATACACGCATACAAAGTTGTCTGAAAATCCGATCGTTCCAAACATGGTGATGTTTGTTGCGTACTACGGAACTACGTAGAGGCTAGTAGCCAATAGCTTTGGTCTCGTAATTTGATCTGAGCATGCGTGGCACTTTGTCCGTCGGAATTCTCTACACACGATCGGAAAAAGTCCAATCGGATTTTGTTGTCGGAAAATTTGAGATCCTGCTCTCAAATTTTTACCTTTAGAAATTACGACGGAAAAAGCCCACACACGATCGTATTTTCCGACAACATAATCCGATCGGATTTTTTCCATCGGAATATCCGACCCGTGTGTACGGGGCATCAGAGGTGGAGTGGCGCTTCAATTTCCATTTTTTTTTTACTATACAACAAGCCAATGAAAACCATGGAGATCTGGGATGTAGAAGCTGCATGTCTGGAAAACAGATTATTTACATTCAAATTAATACTTAGCAATACCAATAAGATAACCTTACAGGGCCAGCATTATTTATCCACTATTTATCCACTTTCCTCAACTAAGTGATGCTTGGTGTGATTTAACCCAGAAGATTAAGGGCATCTTATGGTGAAGAAGTGCTACTGTGGTAGACAAATCTGGATTGCAGTTGAAGGACCTTTTTTTAAGGAATATCCAGGAGTTGGGCTTTAATGTAATAAACATATTGTGGAATTTCATAAAAGCACAATAAAAATTTCACCCTTCCAGTCAGCAAAGAGGACCTACCTACTCTCTTTCCAGTTTAAAATGACTGCAGGTCTTTATCAGGGAGTTTGAAATGATTATTAAAAGCAGGCTTATCTTAGAGCTGCCCCATTGACCTTATAATTCATGCATGAAAGATCTGGCATAACACCCAATAATTTATGCCTCATTTTAGGTAACAGCAGAAAATGATCCTTGTGGTACACCCTTCCCCTCCTGCAAGCGTTAAATGCTTGGGTTTAAAGAAATACGCTGTAATAGTTACCTTATTCCTCGTCCGACGATCTTCCACCATCCTGTGCAATTTGCCTCTGAAGCTGCTTCTCTTTGACACACCAATGATCACAGGGATGATGAGGGCCTACCCCTATTCCTGGGTTTTAGAAGGAATTGGAGAGCACTGGTTGCTGGAAATGCAATGCATAAGACAGTGGTGGCTGGTGGTATCTTTTTTTTTTGGGGGGGGGGGCAGCAAACAATGCACCCACATCCACCTCCCTTCCCCCTGGTCAGTCAGTCACCAGCCCCGCATTTACCCCATCTAGGTCGCAGGCAGCGCTTCCTCCAGGCCGTGGGCGGCGGCTTCCCCTGCGTCTCCTCCTCCTCAGCATCACGGCGGCTTCCGCGTGCGTCTCCTTTCTCCTCCTAGGCGACCAATCAGGTAACGGTCTCAGGACCCGCTTTCTGATTGGCCGGGAGGATAATCGGGAAGACAATAGGGAATATTAATTCTCTATTGTCACACAACTGGGTGGGAGCGCTGCACCTCAAGCCCACACTTTTTTGAAGCCTCAGGCTCTAATCATGTGCTTCTAAAAAAAAAAAAAAAAAAAAACACATTGGAATCCATGTGTCCGGCACCCTGCATGTAGATGAGGGGCCAGGCGCATGGATTAGATGAGGGGCCAGGCGCATGCTTCCTGTATGGACGGGCCGCCACTGGCATAAGGTATAAGTATTACAGCCTATTCCTCTACTCCTTGACTAAATGAGCATTAGACTCTTGCAGTGTGAGGGTTCCCATTGCAAGGGTTGTTTTTTTAAAACTGGCAATACCCACACATATTTGCAAAGGTATGCAACCAATTCCTCTGTTGAATTAGAATCATACTAAATAGATCATCATTATTAACTGTTAGGGTGTGAATACCAGATTTTGTGGTTTGTTGTGCTGCTCATTGTTTACCACCCTTGTAAGGTTGCTGTTTGTGCTGGATTTGTATTGGGGACATGTTGCTTAGCAGATTTATTTTACAATTTTACCAATGTAGCAGAGTATAATGCAAAAATCAAGCAATTATTTGAAACCATCTAATTTTCTGAAAATATAGACATGCGGCATATTTTGTAATGCTTTCCAATACTATAAAAGTATGCTACTTATACTTCCTCATTTGCTGTAGTTTTTGGCAGAAGATTATCGGTTGGAGGATATCCTGTGGCATGTTACAAGAGACGACTTAAAGTCTATGGATCTCAGGTAGTTTACCAATATTACTGCTTATTTACCAATAGTATCATAGAACCTTATAGAAGGGAAATTATATTGTGGTTCTAGTATCTCCAGCTGCTGTAACCCATTCTGGATTATATTTATTTTCATAAAGGATTAAAAAGAGCAGACTTGTTTTGACTAAAACAAAATTTCACAAATAGTTCCTTTTAAAGCAGCCATTCTCAACCTTTTATAACGTGGAAGAACCCTTGAAATAATTTCTGGTCTCAGGGAATCCCTACCAAATAATTGCTATATCTACAACCCATGATACTATTAGTGTAAAGAATGCTTCTTACATTTGTGGTCACTAGAAAGAATGTACCCAAATTGTCCTTTTTTTTCCCCCAAATAGAGATTTCTTTTGGTGGTATTTGATCACCTCTGCGTTTTTTTATTTTTGTGTTAGACAAAAAAAGGCCGACAAATTTCAAAAAAAAATATTTTTTTTACATTCTTCTATAAAACAAATTCAATAAAAAAAAAAAAAAAATCTAATTTCTTTATAAATTTAGGCCAATATGTATTCTATTACATATCTCTGGTAAAAAAAAAAAAAAATAATCACAATAAGCGCATATTGATTGGCTTGCGCAAAAGTTATAGCGTCTACAAACTATGGGATATTTTTATGGAATTTTTATTTATTTATTTTTTTTACTGGTAATGGCGGCGATCAGCGACTTGTAGCGGGGCTGCGATATTGCGGCGGACAGATCAGACACTAAGTGACACTTTTTTGGGGACCAGTGACACCAATACAATGATCAGTGCTAAAAAAATATGCACTGTCACTGTACTAATGACACTGGCAGGGAAGGGGTTAACATCAGAGGCGATCAAATTAAAATGTGTGCTAAAATGTACTTGGTTTCTGTGGGAGAGGTGCTTGTGCTATGGGAAGGCAGAGATCCGTGTTCCTGCTTAACACAGGATCACTACCTTCCCTACTGACAGAATGACGGTCTGCCTTGTTTACATGGCAGACCGCCATTCTTCTTCTTTCCCAAATGATCAACGGGTCCCGGCGGACATCGAGACATTGGACACAGCAGGAATGGGTCGCAGGTGGCCGCAGTATACGTGTGTGCAGCGGTTGCTAAGTGGTTAAAAGCAGTAAGCAGTAAAAGCATCTAAATACCTGGTGATTCTGCCAGTTACAGTAGTCCCTGCATATATTCTATACTAGGGTAAAATTGCTCATCATAGGCTCCTAATGCCTTGGTAGCGTTGTCAACCTCTTCTGTGAGCTAATGCTGTGGAGCATAAGCATGCCATGCCAACGCGGTACAAAAAAGTATATAAAAGCTAATTCTTTAATTGCTGATCAGTATATGGGGAAACAGAATTTCACAAGCACAGTTTAATGTGACAAAGCATGTTTTTAATACTTTCTTGATAGCAGAAAATGTATGTACTTCAATACAGAGATTACAGGGAAAACTTCCATTTAAAGCACAATAGTAAAATGTTAGATATGTCATGTGGATACAATTTTGGTTCAATTAGTGCCGGTTCACACAAGGGCGACCTGCCAGGAGACTTGTCAGCCTGACAAGTCGCGCTCCATTCAGTACAATGGAACCGTTCTATCAGGAACGACTCAAGTCAGAGCGACTTAGAAAAAGGTTCCTGTACTACTTGGGGCGACTTCGGAGCGGCTTGCATTGACTTCTATACAAAAGTCGTTTTGCAAGCTGAACTGAAGTCACGCTGTACGAGTCGGACAAGAGTTGGGCGACTTTGAAACTGCCCCTGTGTGAACCCGGAACTTAAAAACTAACACAAACAGAAACTTCAAAACATTAAAAACAATAAAAAAATGTATATTGGAACACCTTGTCTGGTCAGTTTACTTAAAGTGATTGTAAACAATCACCTTGTAAAACAACCTATTCAGTTTAAAATAGAAATGAAAAGAAAAACATTTGTGTATAGATATAAAAACAAAATTATAAAATACCTTTCTTCCCTTTTTTTTTTATAAGGGATCACATTCCCTCGGTTCGCAGCTGCATAAGAGCCAGGGGTGGAAAAGAAGCAGCACACTGAGATTGTCAGGACAAGTCTGGTCATTGGAGGAGAGCATACTGATTTCCCAGCATAGCTAGAGAACTGACCGCGGTGTGTTCTCCTGCTTAGTGTGGCCATCTTTTAATAGGAAAGCATAGGGACTATTTAACCTAATGAAAGCAATACAAAGAGAACAGGATACTTTCTCATTCAAGTACATGGTACAGCAGGCAAATATCAGGAATATGAAGTGTTGGGGTAACAACACTTTATTGTCAAAAGGGTCAGACAGATACAGGCAATGGTACCATTGCCTGTATCTGTCTGACCCTTTTGACAGTAAAGATGACATCGAGATCATTTGGAGTTCCAGCGTGCGACCAATTCCTTGTTTTGTGTGCTTGCTGTTGGGGCACTCAACAGGAGGGAGGGGCCAGAAGCACAGACGAGGGACCCGAGAAGAGCAGGATCTGTGCAAATCCACTGCAACAGAGCAGGTAAGTATAACATGTATGTTATTTTTATAGAAAAAATAAAAAAAAAGAGGCTTTGCAATCACTTTAAGCTTTGACAATAAAACCTGGAAGTTGACTGGTTTCTATGCACAGCTGCACCAGATTTTTCACTCTCCAGTTTTGGTAAATCAACCCCAATACATCTATTGTACACAGAAATAAGAATGAATCCATATCCCAAAGCCCAGACTTACGGATCAGAGGAGTCACAAGTGTCCTTGACCTTGATACTCAACAAAGCATTTTGTAAGAAAAAAAAAAATTGTGATTTTGCTGTTTTCCCTGTTTTTTGCACATCATTGTACTCTGTACAATGAGCCTCATAGTACATTGTACTATGAACCACAATAGGAAGTAAGGCCAGAGGGTCAGCATGACAGCCGACAGGTAGCAGGTTATTACAATTTCCATAAAAGTAACATGCACTTTTTTTTTCATTACAGGGGAGGAGCCTTGTGTGCAATTTGGAGGGCCATTACCGACTCCAGAGAAAAGCAGTCTTCTTGACAACTTATTCTGATTTCACAAAGAATTTATTGGGATTTTCAAGGAGTAACAAAGAAGCTGTAAACAGACAACTATAGTACAGTCCAAAGAAGCAATTGCAGAAACAAAGGCATGCAAGAATATTATTCACAATATCGTAGCTGGTGAAAGTACAAAAATGGCAGAAAAGAAGCTCTTTGGTTTGTCACTTACAATGGATTATTGGAAAAAGGAGGATGCTCCGCGTTAGCTATAAAAAAAAACACCTTATAGGGTGGCGAAAAGAAATGAGGTCTACTCACTCTTGCCACCACCAAAGTTGGCAAATCATTTTGTATAGCTTGAAGTCATGCCCGGTTACCTGGTAAAGCCACGGTTGCACTTTATACCTGTTTTTGTTTACTAATATGAAGTCATCACATAATCCTAAAAGCATTCTGTTCCACTGAATAACATTCTAAAATAGCTAGCAATATACAGTGCCTTGAAAAAGTATTCATACCCAGTGGAATTTTCCACATTTTGTCATATTACAACCAAAAACGTAAATGTATTTTATTGGAATTTTATGTGATAGACCAACACAAAGTGGCACATAATTGTGAAGGGTAAGGAAAATTATTTTCCATATTTTTTACAAATAAATATGTGAAAAGTGTGGCGTGCATTTGTATTCAGCCCCCCTCAGTCAATATTTTATAGAACCACCTTTCGCTACAATTACAGCTGCAAGTCTTTTCAGGTATGTCTCTACCAGCTTTGCACATCTAGAGAGTGACATTTTTGCCCATTATTCATTGCAAAATAGCTCAAGCTCTGTCAGATTGGATGGACAGCGTCTGTGAACAGCAATTTTCAAGTCTTGCCACAGATTCTCAATTGGATTTAGGTCTGGACTTTGACTGGGCCATTCTAACACATGAATATGCTTTGATCTAAACCATTACATTGTAGCTCTGGCTGTAAGTTTAGGGTTGTTGTCCTGCTGGAAGGTGAATCTTCGCCCCATCTCAAGTCTTTTCCAGACTCTAAAAGGTGTTCGTCTAAGATTGCCCTGTATTTGGCTCCATCCATCTTCCCATCAACTCTAACCAGCTTCCCTGTCCCTGTTGAAGAAAAGCATCCCCACAACATGATGCTGTCACCACCATGTTTCACGGAGGGGGGTGGTGTGTTCAGGGTGATGTGAAGTGTTAGGTTTCCGCCACACATAGCATTTTGCTTTTAGGCCAATTAGCAGGACCGTTTTTAAGGCAGGGCAAATCATTGTAGTGGAGCCCAAAGCAGCTGCCTCATACTTGCTAACTATCCCAGTTTAAATTCCCTTATCCCTTGAAGTTTTAGTCCTGTGCTGTGTCCTGATATCTCAGTGTAAACTTCTGCTACCCAGCTTTATGTAAATAGTCATGGACTGTGGCATTGATATGTAAATAGAGATGGCATCCATATGTATATCATGTCACATCCACCATCCCTTCTGCTGAATTCTGCCCACTGAGGAGCATGCTTGAAAGTCCTGCCTACAACTGTGGTCATTAAGCCTAACATCCGCTTTTTTTGCAAAAGAAAGCAAATTGGAGGTGGAACCCTTCTTCAAAATAACACGGTGCCACAGCACCCTGAATTTTGGTGCATGTGAATACACAGGCAGGCAGTGAGGAGATGATGTGCTGTTAACTTTAGCAACCAATCAGTGAGCAGTAATGCTGTGCACTAACCTCTTGCAACCAATCAGTGAGCAGTAACCTCTAACAACCAATTAGTGAGTGGTATAGATATTCAGTGACCTCTAGCAATCAATCAGTGAGCAGTATTGATGTACAGTAATCTCTAGCAACCAATCAACTAGCAGAAGTCATGTGCTGTAACCTCTAGAAAATAACAGTGCGCCATAATGTGTGCTGTAACCTCTGGCAGCCAGTCAGTGAGTGGTAATGATACATTGTAACCTCTGGCAACCAATCACAATCGCTGCCTGATCTGATTCAGTAAACTGATTTTGAGTCTAGCTGCTATTTATTGTATGTCTCAAAGCATGTGGAGAGTGAAATTGCATGGAAGAGGGGGCCCAAGAAAATGTTTGCCCAGGGTCCAATCAATATTAAAGACAGCCCTGCCAATAAGTTAAAATTTTGGTCTCATCTGACTAGAGCACCTTCTTCCACATGTTTGCCATGTCCCCCACATAACTTCTCGCAAACTGCAAACGGGACTTCTTGCCACTCTTCCATAAAGGCCAGATTTGTGGAGTGCACGACTAATAGTTGTCCTGTGGACAGGTTCTCCCACCTGAGCTGTGGATCTCTGCAGCTCCCCCAGAGTTACCTCTTGGATGCTTCTCTCATTAAGGCTCTCCTTGCCCGGCCTGTCTATTTAGGTGGACGGCCATGTCTTGGTAGGTTTGCAGTTGTGCCATACTCTTTCCATTTTTGGATGATGGATTGAACAGTGCTGCTTGAGATGTTCAAAGATTGGTATATTTTTTTTATTTTTTATAACCTAACCCTGCTTTAAACTTCTCCACAACTTTATCCCTGACCTGTCTGGTGTGTTCCTTGGCCTTCATGATGCTGTTTGTACTAAGGTTCTCTAACAAACCTCTGAGGGCTTCACAGGATAGATGCATTTATACTGAAATTAAATTACACACAGGTGGACTCTATTTACTAATTAGGTGACTTCTGAAGGAAATTGGTTCCACTAGATTTTAGTTAGGTGTATCAGAGTAAAGGAGGCTGAATAGAAATGCACGTTGCACTTTTCACATATTTATTTGTAAAAAATTGTGAAAACCATTTATGATTTTTTTTCCACTTCACGATTATGTGCCACTTTGTGTTGGTCTAACGCATAAAATCCCAATAAATTACATCTACGTGTTTGGTTAACATGACAAAATGTGGAAAGTTTCAAGGGGTGTGAATACTTTTTCAAGGCACTGTATTCTGTAACAGACACCTACTATTTTAGGTACAATTCTTCAGTTAACTTTTAGTTGTTATTCAAATTCCCTAATGTGTTGCTGCAGGTAGGGCCAAACAGTCTTTTGTCATGTAGATACTGTAAAATGTGTTGACTTAAATGTGTAAAAGGTACTAATGATTTTGTATGCAACTCTGTATATTTCATGTGGGTTGGTAACAGTCTTTGGAAATCACATTTTATTATTTACTGTATCATAGATGATGTTTGCTATATTTCTTTTATTATATGAGTCACTGTTATACATGCGTTTTGCAGATAGGGGATGTTGATTTTTGTGTCTTGTTTAAATACCAAACAGCCAAACAAATATCAAACTGTAACAGTTCAAGATTCTGTATGTGAATTGTACCAAGGCTTGTTTTAAAGCTACTGTGATATTTAGCCTGACATTAAATTACTGAGAGAAGTGTTCCTTTTTAAGATAATGTATAGTGTGCATGACTAAAAAATAATTTTTAACTTTTTTTTGGCTAAATATGAAATACTGCATAATAATATTTCATATTTACCTCTTTTGTGCTAGACGCTGCTGACTAGGGATGAGCTGAGGAACATAGGCTGTTCAGATGTTTGACTGAATGCTGAATGTTTAAGGCATGGTATGGTTTTCTGCTTTCAGTGGTTGCTATAGAAGCAGCTGCCCATTCACATACATGGCCCGGAATCCCTGGCCACATAGACAAAGGGAAGGGTATGGGGGTGGCATCATTGCCTAAATATAGAACAGAACAATATCTGGGCAATACCATTGACCAATTATGGCCCTGGTCAGATTTGGAAAAAAGAAAAGGAGGGTGCACCGACCTAGTGCATTACCACTTAAAAGTTTTATTAAAAATATATAAAAGCAATGGTACTACTCACAAAATGAGCATAAAGACAATATTATATTATCAGTCAAATTGCATCTCTTGGCACTGCAGACAGGACCTGATAGCAGAAAGATCGGATGGTACCCCAAACGGCTGACGCGTTTCAGGGGCGCACCCCTTTCCTCAGAGCCTAGGCGGTCAGCCCTGGTCAGATTTGGGCAATGATGTTACCGCTTTCCCTGACCTTTTCCTTATATTGTTAAAGACAACTCGGTGAGCTATCATTCGGCGAGTGGCATTGTTGGGTTAAGGTTGTTTGTTTTTTTTTCTTTTAGTGGACATCAGGCATTGTGATTGACTTGGATCTATATTGTGGGACTTTTTTGGGGTTGGGGGTGAGCTGGTGTCAGACTGGGTTGTTAGTGGTTACGGGGTAGGTGGGTGTCAGTCTGTGCTGTCAGGGCATGGGGGTGGGTGGGCATCAGCCTGGGGTGTCTGTAGTTTGGGGGGATAATGTCAGTCTGCGGTAAGTGTAGTTTGGGGGTGTGGGTGGCTTGTTCTTCAATACTTAGTGTCTGACCTGGTGTAAGTATGCAATCAGGAATTCTTACACTACTAGCCACGTGCTTGTGGATCAGTAAACCTAGAAAATATTGAAGAGAGAAGATCAGCATGACAGCTAGCAAGCAGCGATAAATGAACCCTGCATATTCACTATATAATGAGCAAGCCTGCTCATTACTTGAACATGCCATTACACAGGTGAGAGAAAGGGACCTTTCATCCTCTTTATCATTTTTTTGGCAGCCTGCACTCCCAGTTTTTTATTTTTTATTTTAATTAAATATTTTGCAAACTCTTTTTATTTGTTTAATCCTAGTGCTAGAGGGCATTGCCAGTAATTTAAGGAGGAACCACCTGTAAGGGAGGTAATGTGTGCATTACAGTTATCATTTAAACAAAGCATGAACTCAAGATAAGTGCATCGATGTGAAGTGGTAGCATTCTATAAGTGGTTACAAAGCCTTAATGTTTTTCACCCTAATGCATTCTATGTAAAGTAAAAAACCTTCTGTGCCAGAGGACCCAGTCCAAGCCCCTCGCCCCCAACCTTTAAAAACTTATTGTACAGTACTTATACAGTGCTGTGCATGAGAGCAGCGGCTCTCTCTATTCTCTCCCTCCTCACTGGGCAGATCAAATTCTGTGATGAGGGAGGGGGGGGGGGGGGGGGGGGGGGCAAGGCATAGCCACTTTGTCTGTTTCAATACATGCAGACAAGGTGGCTTAATGGCCCTGGAATCTATTTTTCATGAAATGGTTTCTGTGTATTCCTGCCTCCTTGTAACATCTGTTAGTTCCCAAAATTCTTCACTTCTGTCTGTGCACGTTAGTTAGGGTCATGTGTGTTCCTGTATGCACACTACACATCCCATAATCCACAGTCCATAGTCCCTCTTGGGAGTGAAAAAGAGAGGGTGGCCACATACAGTGGGACCATGGAGAACAAACATAGTCCTCCTCTAACAGGAAGTTGGATCACAGCAGCAAATAAAAAGTAATTTGGAGGAGGCTGACAGCAATAGAAGGTACGTTTTTAAGTTAAGAATACATAGATTAATAGAATATATTTTTTTAAATCAAAGCTTAGTGTCACACATCAAGAGCCATCATGTGAGTACTTGGAATATTGGTCTTTGCTCTCCCCGTCAGGGGAGCATCAGGACTGCACCCAAATGAAGAGGGGAGGGAAGGAGGACGATTACTCCCTCATTGGGTAAAGGATGCTGGGGGGAATAAAATGTAACCGTGTAAACACTGGGCCCCTCCATTTGGAGCTGTTACTTTGAAAAATACAAAGTGTATGACTGTGAAGAATCCGATAGCATTGTCAGATGTTGGATTTTGTGAACTTTATTTATACAGTAAAGAACTAATCTTTTTTTTTTTTTTTTTTTTTAAGAATGACAATTTTGTCTGGACAATTTATTACTATTTGAGAGTTCACCTTTTAAAAGAAGGAAAGTAGGCAGACACCAGTTGGGAGTTTTGGGCTCTGTAGTGCCACTGGTCAATCTGGCTCTGCCAGGCTGGTGGCTGCCCAGGGTTCCCATGGGGGCGATGGTGTTGGTGGGGATTTTCACACCCAGTGAAAACCCAGCTGCCCTGCGTGATTTGTGACTTCAGGTCCCTGTGAAGGGAACTTGGAGGGCCCTAGCAACAGAGGTGTAACTAGAACCTTCAGGTCCCCGATGCAAGAAACCATGAAGAGCCAGTGCCCTGATGATCAATGCAGCCCCATCAGTGCCACTTATCAGTGCTCATCAATGCTGCCTATCAGTGTCACCTATTAATGCACATCAATACCGCCTATCAGTGCCCATCAGTGCCACTTATTAGTTCTCATCAATGCTGCCTATTAGTGCCACCTATCAGTGCCCATAAGTGCCGCCTATCAGTGCTCATCAATGTCGCCTATTAATGCCCATCACTGCTGCCTATCAGTGCCACCTATCAACTGCACCTATCAGCGCCCATCAGTGATGCCTATCAGTGCTCATCAATGCCGCCTATTAGTCTCCATCAGTGCTCATCAATGCCGCCTATCAGTGCTACCTATCAATGCTCATCAATACCGCCTATCAGTGCTCATCAATGCTGCATATCAGTGCTCAATAATGCCACCTATCAGTGCCAACTATTAGTGCCACTTAGTAGTTCTCATCAGTGCTGCCTATCAGTGATTATCAATGCCACCTATCAGTGCTCATCAATCCCACATATCAATGCTGCCTATTAGTTCTCATCAATGTCGCCTATTAGTGCCTATCACTGCTGCCTATCAGTCCCACCTATCAGTGCTCATCAATGCCGCCTATCGGTGCTCATCAATGCCGCCTATCATTTCCACTTATCAGTACTCATCAATGCCGCCTATCAGTGCTCATCAATGTCGTCTCTTAGTGCTCATCAATGCCGTCTGTCGGTGCTGCCTATTAGTGCCACTTATCAGTGCTCATCAATGGCCTATCAGTGCTCATCAATGCCACCTATGTCACATTCTACTGGTAGAGAGGTGTTCTGGGCACCCAGGACAGTGCCATCTTGAGCAAAACAGAGCTCTACAATAAAGGGGAGGGGGGAGACGCCTACCCCAAATGAAAGCCTGGATAATGAAGGAGCCAATCCAATGCTCCACTGGGTCTGGCCCCGCCCCTCCTTCCCGGGAGGGCTTCACCTTTGTTGCAATGCCAAGCTGCTGCTAACAAAGCAAACAGCATATTGGCATGAATTAAAAAGGGGATTAATTCCAGAGATAAAGTGATAATTCTCCCGCACTACAAGACTGTGGTCCGGCCGCACCTAAAGTATGCTGTCCAGTTTTGGGCACCAGTCCACAAAAAGGATGTGCTGGAAATGGAGCGAGTACAAAGAAGGGCAACAAAGCTAATAATGGGTCTGGAGGATATTAGTTATGAGGAAAGGTTGCGAGCACGGAACTTATTCTCTCTGGACAAGAGACTCTTGAGAGGGGATATGATTTCAATATACAAATACCATACTGGCGACCCACAATAGGGATAAAACTTTTCCGTGGAAGAGAGTTTAACAAGACTCGTGGCCCAGTGGCGTAGCGTGGGTTGTCAGGACCCGAAGCAAGGCAAGTAATTTGCACCCCCTAACCTGTAGGCTTTTAGCACTCCCTGAGTCCCTTCCTACAATAGTACCGACCAGCCTGATTCCTAAACTGACAACTGCACTAACCTACCACCCTCCAACACTGACTTACCTGACCACTACACTAACCTACCAGCTTCCTATACTGGCCACTAAACGGACCTGCCTGTTCATTACCCTGACCACTACACTGTCCATTACACTACACTGACCTACCTGACCACTACACTACTCTGTCCATTACACTACATTGTCCATATCACTACACTGACCACTGCTCTGTCCACTGCTCTGTCCACGACACTCCACTGTCCTCTACACTCCACTGACCACTACACTGTCCACTTCACTGCACTGACCACTGCTCTGTCCACTACAATGACCACTGCTCTGTCCACTACACTGACCACTGCTCTGTCCACTACACTGACCACTGCTCTGTCCACTACACTGACCACTGCTCTGTCAACTCCACTCCACTGTCCACTACACTGACCACTGCTCCGTCAACTACACTCCACTGATCACTACACTGTCCACTGCACTGTCCACTGCTTTGTCCACTACACTACACTGACCACTACAGTATTCCTATACTGACCAATACTGACTCTAACTGCTTGTCTAATCTCTCTCTCTCTGGCTGGCTCCTCCCTCTCCCCAGACTGTATCCACAACCCCCGGGGGCCAGCAACACTACTCGACTCTTATGACCTCGCCTGCAGCTTGTGTCTTCCATCAGTCTGGAGGAGGTAAAGACAGCACATCGGTCCTGATGAGAGGGGGAGCCTGGAGGAGGAGAAGACTTTACAGTGGCCTGGAGGCTAGGCAGAGACGGGACTAGTGGATAGGCCAGCCCCGCTGTAACCGCTGCACATGACCCTATTCACTGAATCACAGGGCACCAGCCGCAGGGACACAGGAAGTAAACATTAGGGGGATGGAGCCGGCAGTGACACACACACTGCCTGGAATGGGATTTCGCCCCCCTAAATGTTGTGCCCGGTGCCACGCCCCTCCTGCACCCCCCACGCTACACCACTGTCGTGGCCACTCATTAAAATTAGAAGAAAAGCGGTTTAACCTGAAACTACATAGAGGGTTCTTTACTGTAAGGGCAACAAGGGTGTGGAATTCTCCTTCCACAGGTGGTGGTCTCAGCCGGGGGCATTGATAGTTTCAAGAAACTATTAGATAAGCACCTGAACGACCACAACATACAGGGATATACAATGTAATACTGACATATAATCACACACATAGGTTGAACTTGATGGACTTGTATCTTTTTTCGACCTCACCTACAATGTAACTATGTAGCCTTCTTCAGGACCGCCCACTTATCACTGCTTGCCTTCATTGACAGCATGACCCGAGAGTGAATACACTGCGACGGAGGAGAGAACACAGGGGTCCAGGGGCAGCAGAGGGAAGCTGGATAGGTGTCAGTAACTTGGTAGGAGGCCGAGATGCTGGGAGGGCTCCCCTTGCGGCCGAGCGCAGCACACCACTGAAGGTGGAACAGCAGGTGTGGTGCCCACAGAAGCACGGGTGCCGGAGACAGGCGTGCTTGGAAGGTCCAGGAGTCCAGTTGAATAACTGAGTAGCGGAGCCGGGTGCCAGGCCAGGGGTCATTCACAGAGAGACAGTCCAGGATCAGAATGACCTAAGATAAGCTGCGTCTTAGTACAGGGAGCAGGATAAACAGAGTCAAATAGCCAGGCCGGGGTCAGATGCTGGGAGCAGGCAGGAAGAAGTCAGGTGCAAGCCAAAGGGTCAAGCCAGAGGATCAGGAAGATCAGGTCAAAACAAGCCGGGTCAGTACACAGGAGATCAGATCAGCAGATAATACAGGGCACAGGAACACAGGGAGAGCTGAAGACAAACCAGCAACTGCAGACACTAGCAGACTTCCTTATATAGGCCCATGTGACCTGCTGGTAGGGATACTGGGTCCTAAACTCCTTCTCCTGCCAGAGATTCTGGGTCCTAAAGCCCTTCTCGTTCCGTTGATTCCCTGACAATAGGAGGGGCGGCTGGGTGGCAACATATGGAGTAACCGCTCCCCTCCTCCTGTAGCCTCTGAATGTCTGCAGGAGGGAAAGGAGGATAAGCAGACGTTCGGCTGCAGGAGGTGGGGAGCGGTTCCTCTATATGCTGCTGTTGCGTCATATTCAGCGACCCGTCAGATTTTGTAACGGAAGTGATGTTCCGGTATGGCCATCTTGGTACACCTCACAGTCGGCAGTGGCAGTAAGGATACAGTGAGAAGACGGCAAGCGGACATCTTTTTACACCCACTGTCTTGCAGTAAACTGATCTTATATAGTAAAATTCTGTATTTTCAAATCCGCCAGACTGTTTTGATGTTGAATTTTCAAAGCTGCAGTGTTCTGTCAGATTAGCAAACCTGTGAGATCAGCAGGCTTGCTGCTGCTTTTAAACTATAACATTAAAACAGTCAGACGAATTACAAAATACTGCAGGGTGGTGCAAGGATTTTTGACACCCTAGGCAAAACCTATCTGACCCAACACTGACCTACCTACTCTGACCTACCCGATTCTTAATAAAAGGACTCCAGTAGCAACCTGTGAAGCTCTGGTGAACTCCATGCCCAAGAGGGTAAAGGCAGTGCTGCAAAATAATGGCAGCCACAGAAAATATTGACACTTTGGGCCCATTTTGGACATTTTCACTTAGGGGTGTACTCACTTTTGTTGCCAGTGGTTTAGACATTAATGGCTGTGTGTTGAGTTATTTTGAGGGAACAGTTAATTTACACTGTTATACAAGCTGTACAATCACTACTTTACATTGTAGCAAAGTGTAATTTCTTCAGTGTTGTCACATGAAAAGATATAATAAAATATTTACAAAAATTATGTGAGGAGTGTACTCACTTTTGTGAGATGTTTGTATATATAATACACACACACACATACACACACTAGGGTTGCACCGATACCAGTATTGGTATCTGTATCGATACTAGCCATTTGCATGGGTATCGGTACTCGTGCAAATTCACCGATACCTCAGTTCTTTCAGCTGTCAGCGGGACTTCCCCACTAACAGCTGAAATGTAAAGAAAAAAATGCTGACAATTATTGGTTGTTAAGAAGCGGGGCCGCCGCATCCTTAACAACCAATGACATTTAATTTTCCTCTCCCTGCCGCCTCCTCCTGCCCTCACTTACCCTCCTATCCCCCCCACCACCCTGCCCTCACCCAACTCCCTAACACCCCCCCCCTCCCACCTCCAAAACTACCCATCTACCTACTCTTCCTAGGCGATAGGTATCGGTAATTTGTATCGGCGAGTACTTTTAAAAGTATCGGTACTCGTACTCAGTGTTAAAAAATGGCATTGGTGCATCCCTAATACACACACACACGTATTATATACATGTGTATGCCCGCCTAAGCGGGCATACAAAAATGAAGTAAAATGGTGAACAGTCCAGTTTAACGATAATGAGCAGAAGAGACGTAACTTGAAGCTTGTGGGCTCCGATGCAAAAGTTGATATGACCCCCGCCACCCCAATACCTCCCACCACTTCCACCGTGCGTGCAGATACACCCACCACATGCCAAGATACTCAAAGTGGCTTAAGAGTTTTGAGTTCCCAGACTTCCTCTTTACATCAGAGAACAGGGATCACCGCTGGAGAATCAGAGGACAGGGACCCCTAGCAGGTCACTTGGCAGAGCTCCTTTCCCATCCCAGCACTGTATACAGCCCCCCCCCCCCCACACTACAAAGAGCTGGAATCACATTCCTTTACAGTCTATCAGCCTTCACAGGGTGTATCTGGCTTTTATGTTGCCGTTCTGACCTGTGAAATTCTTTGTAATGGCAGTATAGTTGCAGTAGGCAGATACACCCTGCGAAGATCATGGCTGACTGGATGTGTTGTAATGTGATTTCAGCCCTGCGGAGGAGGAGCAGTATAGAGTGCCGTAATGGGAAAGGAGCTCAGCAGCCGGGCATAGCATCCAGGGTGGTCAGGGGGCTTTGGGGGGGCGCAACTTAGATCTGCGGGGGCAAAGCCATGTGACACAAAATCTGGAGCCTGCAGCCCCTCAGGGGGTCTTAAGGGATTTGTTTTAGCAATTTCTGAAGGTTTCTTTGTCAGTGTTGGTTCCTGGAGCTATATACACATTGGCACTTTACAGTGTATAATTTTGTTTGGTTTTCAGTGTGAGCAATAATAAACCTCCCTTCATTGGGGTACAGCTGTTACCTACTTGAACACATGCATCTGTGCTGCTTCTTCCTTCCTCATTGACGTCAAAATGGAACTATGCTATTCATGTCAGGCAATTATGCCAGTGCTAGCATAATTACAGTGTAAAAACCGCAGAGAACATTTGAGGACTCTAGACATGCTTTTGCTTAAGTTGAATAGAGGGAGACCTATTTGTAGTCCAGATCGGGAGAGTCTGGGTGACAACAACCATAGCTCCCCCAACAGATACAGTGAGCGTAGCCAGCCAAGGACAGGATGATGGTTATTTGCAGGATCACCAGATGAAAACAAAGGCAAAAATATTTAAAAAAGGAAAACGAATGCAGCCACTACATCTAAAGACTTGCAAGCTGCAAAATATTATAATGGCAAAGCCAAATATCCATAGTCTCCATACCTTTCCAAATTGAGAGTAATCCCTTTAAAGTCTTGTCACTGCAACAGGTATCCCCATTGAAGGGGCTTTCCAAGTTACAGTATATACAAGAAGCTAGAGATATACTCATATTTGAAGTGTTTGCCTGAGTTTGCCCTAGTCATTATGGACATCCAGTTATTATTTTCATCCATTCTACATCACTTTGGCATAATCTATACAAAAAGCCAACCAACATTATCACTAGCAACTGGATAACCAGTTAAAATGTAATGGTTATACAGTATAATTAATATATTATCTGATATAATAATGGCCCATGTACCCTAAATTCTAAATTTCTGCAACGCTTCTCCTTACAGTCCAATGTGGGGTGATATAATGTATAGTTAGTAAAAATGACAGCTCACCAGAATGGAGACTCTAACTGCATTTGAAGTGTAGGGGATGATCTGTGTACTCTAACCATGTTCCCGGCAGTAGTGATGAGCACGTCCAAAGATTGACATTTTTTGCTGTTGCAAGTGCATGACTTGCCTGCTGACATAATGAATTTCCAAAGCTTCAAAACGTCCTTCCTATCCTTTCAAGTACACTCGATATTGATGGGAGCTTCCACAGCTTAATGAATTAGGCTGAAAATGCTTATCACATAGCAGTGGCCACAGACAAATACAAATTTAATATTGTGGTGTACACTTAACTACTACAGCTCTTGTACAACCCTCAAAAACCTGAGCAAATAGTTTTTCCACATTGGGCCTGTCTATTCAGTGATAGCTTTGTCAACAAAGTAATACATGCATTGTTTTTTTTTGGGGAAAACAGAACATTCTATTGGCTATATTGTCTTGCAAAATGTTTTTATTTACTATGCAATCACGACATATAAAGATGTAAAAAAAAATAATAGTATCTTTTTTCTATTTTGATCAGTGTCTGTTTTAAGAAAATAAATAAAAAAGTAGTGTTACTGTAAATAAAATTTTTACTTTTTATTCTATAATATGTCACTTTTATAGTATTTGTAATACTAAATATGGCAAATGAAAAAAGCCATATGGCCATATCAGGTCAGTGACGTCATGAGCATACCTGACCCTTTGTTTACCTGCAGCAGTGGGCCAGCCACTGACAGCTTCCTTTTGGGTTCAGACCGAACCCAAGCTCATCCTAATTATGACTATTCTTAGAAGGGTCTCATACTGATGCCATTGACACAAGCAAAAAACTTTGTTCAGTTTATTGCCTATCAACTTTTTTCAAATATCGTATCTGCAAACACAATATCCTCTTTAATTATGTTAGTTGCTGTTATAATAATTATTATTTTCTATCAGCTTCACATTTTACTGCTTAAGTATTTAATGAGCCTTGCATTACATTACATGCACAACAGATGTTTGAAGCAGGTCAGGAAATACCTGTTCATTTTATCCCCGTAAAGTGTCCCTGGGGGCCAAAGTAAATGACATGGGTGTGGTGTCCATTATGGCTCAGGGCAACAACCTGAGACAGCTCAGTTCCCTGACAAGTAATGTTGTCCTGTTTTTACTAGTTTCAGGCCCACATAGCAAGCAATTTATCTTGCAAGTTTGAAAATGACTTGCTAAGCTATTGCTAAACTTGCCAGGCTTCACACTTTTGTTGCACAATTGCAGCATTCCAGTCCGCATTGCATGACTCCAGATAATTTTTTTTTTGCAAACATTCTGCAAGTCTGCTGCAAGTGCTGGTTTAGTTATGTTGTGTAATAGTCATCCCACCACAGGGGTCACTGTGGTTGAATTTGGAAAAGTATCAACTAGAATTTGTGCTTGAAGTGCTCTGCAAGTGCACAACTTGCAAGTGATAATGTGCAGCAAGTTAAAAGATTTACAATTCAACACTGCCATAAATTTGTGGCAAGTTATCCTTGCTGTCTGGCGGCCAACCAAAAGAAAACTAAACTAGGTTTACCAAGCGCTACCTAATGGACTTGATTTATGTACCGTAGTAAAATATGTGAATGCTGTTACATTGGTGCACCCACTGAAAATCCCCAACATCAGAATATGTGTACTGCAGAATAAGCAGGTGAATATAGCACTGGTTTCTTAAAAGACCATGTATTGTTAAATTATTGTGGGTTATACCTCACAGTTAAAAAAAAACTGGTGTAGCACAACCAATGAAAAACACAATCACTGTAAAATTAAAAAAAAGTCCCAACAATGTGAAAGTTACACCGTTTGTGCAACTCAAGGTGATAGTTCATGAAATTAGAAATTCATAATATCCAGTGACTTGCGTGACCACCACCTCTGGTTGGAATGCCTGCTCACCTCCAAATATTATCCATTATGGCTCAGGGCAACAAACCGAGACAGCTCCGTTCCCTGACAAGTACAAAGTCCCAAATGCCTGATAGTATGTCTCTCAGAGTGCCACGGAATATTATCCTCCTCTCGGCGTCCCTGGACCATGCTGACTGCCTCCTGGGATCTCAGTCAATCGTGTGTGGCCATAGAATGACAAGGGGAAACCATAGTGCTCTCTGCTTCAAATATTTATAAAAAAAATACACACAGGGATAAAAATACTCACATAGATATGTATAAAACATGCATATCATCAACTCTCCATGTTGATATAAAAACGAAAAAAAACAAAACATCCTGAATGGCGGCACCTCACACCTGTATGAGTTACGCTCTCTGATGAGCTTCTTCTTTTGTTGAAGAAGCTCATCAGAGAGCATAACGTTCAGGGCGTTTTTTATTTTTTTAGATCAACGTGGAGAGTTGATGATATGCATGTTTTATACATACCTATGCACAAATTTTTATCCATGTGTGTATTTTTAATAAATATTTGAAGCAGAGAGCACTATGGTTTCCCCTTGGCATTCTAAGGCCACATGCAATTGATCGAGATCCCAGGAAGATGTCAGCGTGGTCCAGGTACGCAGAGAGGAGGATATATACCGTGGTACTCTGAGAGACCTGCTATCAGGTGTTTGGGACTCTGTAGTGGGGTCAAAATTTGGAGGTGAGCAGGCATTCCAACCAGAGATGGTAGTCACTGGATATTATGAATATAATTTCATGAACTATCATCTTGAGTTGCACAAGCGGTGGAACTTTCACATTGTTGGGACTTTATTTTTGATTTTACAGTGATTGTTTTTTCATTGGTTGTGCTACACTAGTTTTGTTTATTTATTTTTTTTAAAAAGTCATTTGTTGATACACTCTGAAAGGTGTTGGCAGTAATCACAATAAGTCTAGCTGAAGGTTATTGATAATCATTTTTGCACATGCGATTTTGCTGTGATTTGCGTTTTGCATTTTGGCCAATTTGGTGTTGGGCAGATTAAAAAATGCAAATTACTGCAAAAACACACTACATGCTTTTCTGCAGCTTCTCCATTGAAGTCTATTGAACCTAAAAAGCAAAAAAAAAAAAAAAAGCACCGGTTTGCGTTAAATGAACTGCACTGCGTTTCTGCAAAAAGCACAAAAAAACGCATAAGTGTGAACCAGTCCTAAGCTTTCCAAATAAAACTAGCCCCTTATAGTACAAAAAGAGCAGATAATCGCTACTATAAGGGGTTAATTTATACTGTGAAGTCTATTGAACCAAAAAAGCACCCGTTTGCGTTAAAAAAGGTTGTTGATGCTTTCCAAATACGCAGCGGCTGAAAAAAGCATAGAAGTGAACGTGTCCCATAGGAAACCATGATAAATGAACTGCACTGCGTTTCTGCAAAAAGCACCAAAAAAACGCATAAGTGTGAACCAGGCCTAAGATGTTTAGTAGCTTTTTTTTGTATCATATGTCCTGATGGGGTTAAAACAAACTAAAATTAGCCCCTTATAGTACAAAAAGAGCAGATAATCGCTACTATAAGGGGTTAATTTATACTGTGAAACAGTATAAATAATAATATAATAATATATATTACTTATATCATATAAATAATAATAATAATAATAAATATACCCAGAAGTAGGATATATGCATTTTAACTAAGAGTCAGACATGAAGCTATATGAAGGGTGGAAAAGGTGGTTTAATATAAATATCTTTTATATTAAAGTAGTACTAAAAGCTGAGACTTTTCATGAATATGATAATTTTAAATATAATGCACAATACTGGTAAAAATGTACTTTAAATATAATTGTAATGCCTTATATTACCTCCAGTTTATCAGCCTCCACCTTCTCTGGGTTCAGATGCTGATCTTCCCTGCACAGAGTCTTTAACCGCTTCCCGACCGCCTCCTGCACATTTACGTCGGCAGAATGGGACGGCTAGGCAAAAGCACGTACAGGTATGTCCCCTTTAATTGCCGTGGGGTCGCGCGCGACAATGGTCCCAAAAATATGTCAAAAATGTCCGATGTGTCCGCCATAAATGTCGCAGTCACAATAAAAATTGCTGATCGCCGCTATTACTAGTAAAAAAAATAAAAATGCTATAAAACTATCCCCTATTTTGTAAACGCTATAGCTTTTGCGCAAACCAATAATCGCTAATTACGATTTTTTTTTACCAAAAATATGTAGGAGAATACGAATCGGCTTAAACTGAGGAAAAAAAAAGTTTTTTTATATATTTTTTGGGGATATTTATTATAGCAAAAAGTAAAAAATATTGCATTTTTTTCAAAATTGTCGCTCTATTTTTGTTTATAGCGCAAAAAATAAAAACCGCAGGGGCGATCAAATACCACCAAAAGAAAGCTCTATTTGTGGGAAAAAAAGGACGCCAATTTTGTTTGGGAGCCACGTCGCACGACCGCGCAATTGTCAGTTAAAGCGACGCAGTGCCAAATCGCAAAAAGGGGCCTGGTCCTTTGGCTGCAAATTGGTCCGGGGCTTAAGTGGTTAAAGTAATTTTTCTTTTACACAACATGTTATACTTATCTGCTCTGTGTAATGGTTTTGCACAGAACAGCCATGATTCTCCTCTTTTGGGGTCCCCCACCGACACTTCTGGCTCCACCTGCCTTCAGAGTGCCCCAATAGCAAGCTGCAAAGTATAGTATATAGAGCAGGGATCCTCAAACTACGGCCCTCCAGCTGTTGCGGAACTACACATCCCATGAGGCATTGTAAAACTCTGACATTCACAGACATGACTAGGCATGATGGGAATTGTAATTCCTGAACAACTGGAGGGCCGTAGTTTGAAGACCCATGATATAGAGTGTCCCTATAGCCAGGGCCGGATTTCCCACAAGGCCACCGAGGCCAGGCCTCGGGGCGGCAGTGGTGCAGGGGCGGCGCCGCATGCAGGGCTGATCCTAGGCTGCTCGGGGGTGCAGTGCTCCCGAGCGCCAGAGAGGTGGGGGCGCTGAAGCGCCAGAGTGCTCCCTTCCCTCTTGTTCTTTTGCAGAGGCGGCTCTCTCCGCCGCTGTGTTTCCTTGTCAAGCTCCTCCCCGCTCCCTCCTCCTGTCAGAGAAGGAGAGCAGCCGGGGATGAGATCGGAGGCGGAGCGGCTGGAGTGTGTGTGGAGCGTGACCAGCGGCAGCAGCGGAGTGACGTCGCGGGGCGGTCCGTGCCTGTCACTATTCCTCCTCTCTGTGTCTCTCTCCTGCATGAAGCGCCAGAGTGCTCTTTTATGTACCATATTGGAGGGGGGTCTGTACTAATGGAGGGGGGGGTCTGTCCTGGGGGTGTCTGTACTAATGGAGGGGGGGTCTGTATTAATGGAGGGGGTCAGTACTATTGGAGGGGGGTGGTTTGTCCTGGGGGGGGTCAGTACTATTGGAGGGGGGTGGTTTGTCCTGGGGGGGTCAGTATTATTGGAGGGGGGTGGTTTGTCCTGGGGGGGGGGGGGGGTCTGTACTATTGGAGGGGGTGGTTTGTCCTGGGGGGTCTGTACTATTGGAGGGGGTGGTTTGTCCTGCGGGGGTCTGTACTATTGGAGGGGTTGGTTTGTCCTGCGGGGGTCTGTACTATTGGAGGGGGTGGTTTGTCCTGGGGGGGGGTCAGTACTATTGGAGGGGGGTGGTTTGTCCTGGGGGGGTCAGTATTATTGGAGGGGGTGGTTTGTTCTGGGGGGGGTCTGTACTATTGGAGGGGGTGGTTTGTCCTGGGGGGGGTCTGTACTATTGGAGGGGGTGGTTTGTCCTGGGGGGGTCAGTACTATTGGAGGGGGGTGGTTTGTCCTGGGGGGGGGTCAGTACTATTGGAGGGGGGTGGTTTGGCCTGGGGGGGTCAGTATTATTGGAGGGGGGTGGTTTGTCCTGGGGGCGTCTGTACTATTGGAGGGGGTGGTTTGTCCTGGGGGGGACAGTATTATTGGAGTGGGGTGGTTTGTCCTGGGGGGGTCTGTACTATTGGAGGGGGTGGTTTGTCCTGGGGGGGTCTGTACTATTGGAGGGGGGTGGTTTGTCCTGGGGGGGTCAGTATTATTGGAGGGGGTGGTTTGTCCTGGGGGGGGGTCTGTACTATTGGAGGGGGTGGTTTGTCCTGGGGGGGGTCTGTACTATTGGAGGGGGTGGGTCAGTACTATTGGAGGGGGGTGGTTTGTCCTGGGGGGTCAGTATTATTGGAGGGGGTGGTTTGTCCTGGGGGGGTCAGTATTATTGGGAAAGCCCACACAGCCTAGCGCCATCCCTGGCTGAGAATGGAACGGAGTCATTGCAGGAATACAGATCTGGGTGCTAGCCAGCGTAGTCACCACGGGAAATTCAGAGTGAGCTGACTCCTGATCAGAGGAACCGTTGATGTATCGCTGGGTCAGGTGAGAGGGCCGATCGGCCATTATCTACTAACACGTGTGTGTGTGTGTGTCTGTCTGTCTGTCTGTCTGTCTGTCTGTCTGTCTGTCTGTCTGTCTGTCTGTCTGTCTGTCTGTCTTGGGGCGGCAAAGGGAGTAAATCCGGGCCTGCCTATAGCAAGGTTAAACAACGTCTGCCTTTAGAACCACTCACTTCCTGCCCAGAAATACATCTCCCATGAGGCATTGCTCCTCACACTTTCACAAGTTCTCAGGCACTTACTGACATGTATGGACGGTGTACTGAGCTGTATGTGTGCTGCACTGCATCTCCTGACATGTAAACAAATAATGCATTCTGTATGCAGGCCAACTACCGTAATCGGCTGGCTGATTAATCAATTATGAAAATAGCTTACAATTATTTGCATAATCGATTAGTTGTTTCGCCCTAGTAGTGTTTGCACTGATTATATATATTTCAAACTTAGGTTTTCAATTCTGCGCTGATTATGACTCAGTGGTATTATTATTTTAATTACAAAATTATTTTTTTTTTTTAAAAGTGCCTTAACCGCTTCCCGACCGGCCACTGCATATATACGTCAGCAGAATGGCACGGGCAGGCAGAATCACGTACCTGTACGTGATCGTGCATGTGCCTGCCCGTGGGTCGCGCGTGCGCCGCTAGCGGCGCGCTCGCGACCCGGTCGGGAGCTCCGTGACCCCGGCCGCGGGACCAGCGGACCCGATCGCCGCTGGTATCCCGCGATCGGGTTACGGAGCGGAAGAACGGGGAGAGGTCTATGTAAACAAACCTCTCCCCGCGCTTCCTACACTGACTGTCAGTGATCGGCGGTTCCCTGTCATCGGGAACGCCGATCAATGACGTCAGACGTACAGCCACGCCCCCCTACAGTAAACACAACACAACACGTCACACTGACTCCTCCCCGCCCCCTTGTGGTTAACCCCCTAACTACAACTGTCATTTACATAGGAATCAGTGCTATTTAAATAGCACTGATTTCTGTATAAATGACAAATGTCCCAAAAATGTGTCAAAAATGTCCGATGTGTCCGCCAAAATGTCGCAGTCACAATAAAAATCGCTGATCGCCGCCATTACTAATAAAAAAAAAAATATTAATAAAAATGCTATAAAACTATCCCCTATTTTGTAAACGCTATAACTTTTGCGCAAACTAATCAATAATCGCTAATTGCGATTTTTTTTACCAAAAATATGTAGAAGAATACGTATCGGCCTAAACTGAGGAAAAAAAAATGTTTTTTTATATATTTTTTGGGGATATTTATTATAGCAAAAAGTAAAAAATATTGCATTTTTTTCAAAATTGTCGCTCTATTTTTGTTTATAGCGCAAAAAATAAAAACCGCAGGGGCGATCAAATACCACCAAAAGAAAGCTCTATTTGTGGGAAAAAAAGGACGCCAATTTTGTTTTGGAGCCACGTCGCATGACCGCGCAATTGTTAGTTAAAGCGACGCAGTGCCGAATTGCAAAAAGGGGCCTGGTCCTTTGGCTGCCAATTGGTCCGGGGCTGAAGTGGTTAACCACTTTAGCCCCGGAAGGATTTACCCCCTTCCTGACAGAGCACTTTTTGCGATATGGCACTGCGTCGATTTAACTGACAATTGCGCGGCCGTGAGCGACAATTTTTTAAAGCAATATTTTTTTCTTTTTGCTATAATAAATATCACCCAAAAAATGTAAAAAAAAATATTTGTTTCCTCAGTTTAGGCTGATATGTATTTTTCTACATATTTTTGATAAAAATCAAAAAAAAAAATAGCAATAAGCATATATTGATTGGTTTGCGCAAAAGTTTACAATATAGGGGATAGATTTATGGCCTTTTTGTTATAAATTATTATTTTTTTTTTATTAGTAATGGCGGCGATCTGCGTTTTTTATCGTGACTGCGACATTGCAGCCGACACATCGGACACTTTTGACACTATTCTGGGACCAGTGACATTTATACAGCAATCAGTGCTATAAAAATGCACCGATTACTGTGTAAATGACACTGGCACGGAAGGGGTTAAGCACTAGGGGGTGATCAAGGGGTTAAGTGTGTTCCCTCACTGTGTTATAACTGTAGGGGGACAGGCTCACTAGAACATGACAGAGATCACTGCTCCCGATCACTGGGAGCAGTAGATCCCTGTCATGTTGCTAGGCAGACCAGGGAAGTGCCTTGTTTTCTGCCTCTCCGTGCTATGATCGCGGGCCACCGGTGAACATGGAGTCCGCGGGACCTGCAGGCACGCGGCCACTAGCCCATGATTTAGGGACGTACAGATACGCCCATTTGCGCAGCCGTGCCATTGTGCCGGCGTACATCATCATGCGCTGGTTGGCAAGCGGTTAACATATACCTCACAGTTGCTTGCTGCTTAGTAGACTGTCTACAGCAAAATAATCTGAGAAATAGTATAATTTAAAAAGTATACTTATAGACTAGCTAAACGAAGTTTTGGGCCGAACTGGGTTCACATGCCATGTGGCCATATTAGGCCAATTATATCACCAGCATTTCTGACCCTTTACATGTGGTTGTGGGGCTTGGGGATTCCCCGACCGCAGCTCATAGGGCAAGTGACCTGCTATCAGGTGACAGTTCTCTTAGTTTTTTTCTTAAGCTAAAAAATATATCTGTATAGCTTTAGGCTACTTTCACAGCGAGGCGTTTTTCAGGCGCTGTAGCGCAAAAAATAGCGCCTGAAAACTGCCTCCCCTGCAGCCACAGTGTGAAAGCCCGAGTGCTTTCACACTGGGGCGGTGTGCTTGCAGGACGAAAAAAAAAGTCCTACAAGCAGCATGTTTGGGGCGATGCGAGAGCGGTGTAAACCGCCCTGCCCATTGAAATCAATGGGCAGCGCTGCCAAAGCACTTCAGCAGTGCCACTTTGCAGGTGCTTTTAATCTATTTTAACCCGTTTGCGGGGGTGAAAAGGACACCACTAGCGGCAGCAAAGCGCCGCATAAACAGCGGTAAAGCACCGCTAAAACTAGCGGCGATTTACCGCTGCGGCTCCCCCGCCCCAGTGTGAAAGTGCCCTTAGTGATCTAACTTATCTGTAATGAAGTATATCTCATGACATGAAGACAGGTGAATCCTGTAGAAATCTTCACTGCAGGGATGCCCCGTCCCCTTCCTGCTGCTGTGCTCATCCGTTGGGGAAAGTTGTTTCACAGTGTACAGTGCATGTAAGATTAACTCTAAAATGACAGAGGGTCAGATGAATCACAGGATTCTCTCCCTCATTCAGAGATCATGTTACATGCAGTGTACACTATGAACAGCTTTTCCCAGTGGAGGAAGAGGGGCAAGGATTGGTCCATGTTGGACACTTGTTCACAGCAGCTTCACAGATGACTCAGTGGTATTAACCACCATAACACCTGAAGTTAAGTAGCAGGAAGAGGACAGGGCATCCCTACACAGAAGATTTGCATAGGAAGTGGGGTGGCTGGTGCAATGTATTTTTTTGGGGAGCAAACTAACAATCCCCCACCCAGGAGATGGATGGTGGCAATGCCGCCCCCCCCTCCCCACCCGTGGGAGATGTGAATGCAATCAGATGCCCTACCTTAGGAGGGAGGGGAAAGGAAGAGCCAGCCATGCATTTGCAGCACACATAGAGACACATTCTACTCCCAGTCAAACAGGAAGTGTGTTCTGAGACACGATTGGCCTGGGAGTCCTAAGACACCCTGACCAATTGGGGGGTTTCTGATTGTCCGGGAGGAGAATCAGGAAGACAATAGCAAATATTAATTCGCTTTTGTCACACAAGTGGGTGGGCTCAGGACGCAGTGCCCACCTATTTTTAGCATCCCTGTATGGAATGCTGAGAGCAACCAGATTGAGTGGCAGCTTAGAGAGCAGCTGTGGAGGACTGGTTGCAGTGCTAGAGTGAGAAGTAAGGTAAGTAATTACCCCTTAATCCTCTGCCCATAGACTAAACAAGCATTTAACCTGCTAGTTGAACAAAGAAAACCTCTACATAGAATTGCCACCTCATCCCTTTATACACTAACACATATGAATTACACAGGTTCGGTGGCTGATTTAGGTGGTAATTAAACCCACTTGGTGCCTTATCTGCACTAAATTAGTCTCAGAACCTGTGTAATTCATATGTGTTGGGGTATAAAGGGATGAGGTGGCGACCCTACCTCTACATGTATACCTTGTTGGGATGTGGAAGCCCCATTCATATCTGGCGATTTAGAATCGCGATGGGTAACACAGGAGTCGCAGCGTTTCCTAATCGCATGGCGATCGCTGTGAAACGTGTGATGTGCGTTTGGGTATCAGTCATTCTAAATGGCACTCCAAATGCGGTGCAATTTTGCCATGATAGAAAAGCGTGCCTTTTAAAAAAAATAAATCACATGAAGCTTGTTGCTGGAAAAAGGAGCGGGCACTTTTTTTTAGGTGATTTCAATGCATGATGTGGAAACCGTGTGAAAATCACCCACACAAAATCTTAAATGGGAACATGAGATCCCGCTATGTACATTTAGAATGGGGCCTGGAGGTTTACTTGGAATTCCTTGGTCCCTGGCCTGGTCTCAGTAAGGCCGATACCCACCAATATGGAGCTGACCACGGGTCATAACACTGAGGCACCTGCTACTTCTCCATTGCTGGTCCACCTTGGCGCCTGCAGTACCCATAATGATCCAGCAGGTGGCAGTGTACCACAGGAATTTCCCTCCCGTACAACTCACCTGTCCAGCCGGGGAGTCCCGGGGATAGGAGGTGTGGTCCCTCCTGGATGACGTCATCCCAGACATGGCGGAGACACAGCGATCGCAAACCGAGGAAATGGATAGCAGTGGGGCACACACGGAGGGCGAGACGATGAAGCCCGCTTCGCCAGGTAGTGTACAGGGGGGTTTATTATGGGGGGACTGGGTGTACAGGTGATAGACACCTGAGCTGTCATGTGACCAGGAGAGGGGAGCTCACACCTGCGTACAGAGCCCACTGACCTGTGACGTCACTGTACACCCCCTATACACCCACATACTGTCATTGGCTGCATTACATCACTCTTCACAGATTTCTACATTAGGGTATTTGTCTCATCCATGCTGTGATCTGTATTATTGTGTGATCGGTCATCCATAGCAAAGTGATGAGCCTGCAACGTGTACTATAGAGTTGTGTACATTATGTGACATCATCATGTGACCACAGGCTCTTCTCCGATTGGCCTGTGGTCAGTGCACCTTGTCAGTGACCATGGATGACAGTTGTGTTTTCTGCCATATCCTAAGAAAATCTGTTTTTATGGTGGCCGTACACGATACTATGAATTAAAACTGTATCTTCTGATCGATCTCTCCCAGTAGAAATAATCCGTAGTCGACAATTATACCCCATACACACTATAAGAAAATCAGGCGAATGTTTTCGTCCATGGAACGATCGTACGATTTTCTGATAACGTGTACACAACTTTTGACAGCCGATTCTGACCTTCAGAACAAAAATTCCCAAAGGGACAAACTCCACAATGTTTCTCGTATGGGAACAAGCGATTTTTGTTTAAAGTGAACGATTTTTGTATGAAAAATATCGGGTATGAAAGACTGCGCATGATCAGAAACGACAAATAACATACACAAAAAGCCTCCGTTGTACGAGAATTTTCACTTGGACCGGTCGTGGAAATTTTCATACATTATTTCTATCCTCGGTTCCGACTTGCTGTGAAACATCGAGAAAAAACGTTCGCTCGCCTGATTTTTCTCATAGTGCTTACGGGGGTTGGCTTAAAGTGTTATTAAACCCACACCAGTAAAATCTGTCTGTGTATGCAGTAAAGTATGCTTTGTTATACTCACTGTGAAACCTAAGGCCACTTTCACACTGAAGCGCTTCTAAACTGCCAGTAAAAACACTGAGCGCTTTTGAAGAGCTTTCCATTAATTTCAATGGGGAGGGGAGTTTTTCACAGCCCTGCCAGCACACTGCCCCAGTGTGAAAGCGTTCATTGATTTTAATGGAAATACGTTTTCGAGAGCTTTTTAGGTGCTGTTTTTAGCGTGAAAGCCCCTGAAAAGCACCTCAGTGTGAAAGTGGTCTAAGGGTAACCTCTGCATTGTGTAAAAAGGCTGTTTGATCCTGTCTTCTCTGATCTTTCCCTTCTTCTACTGTCCCCTAATAATTTCCTGATACATTGTCTATGGAGTCAGGCAGCACATGCTCAGTTTGGGGTGTATTGCTAGGGAGGATTTTTTTCTTGGGGAAAGTGCATGTGATCCGCACTGTCCAGACAAAGCGTCAGGGGGTCTTGCAGTCTCATAGGACAGTCAGAAAAAACCTCCTCTTACAAAGCTTTAACCAGACACTGATAGAAGTCACAAGATTGCTATACACTGCTGATGTGAAAAGGTATTTAGCAGTTTATATTTACTAAAATACTTGCATTTCTGTGTTCTGTGTACTGTGGGACACCAGATATAGCGAATGCAGGGTCCTTGGTTTAGTCCTTGGGTGTGTTCCCACTGTGGATCCGAGCCCACCAGGCAGCTGTCCCCTGTATTGGCCAATTTTCTGTGGCTGTGGGGTGGGGAATGCTCTGACTTCTTTAGATTGGTCCGTACAGGTGACCGCTTCCTGGCAGGCTCAGACCCTAGTCCTCACATGCCAAGCTCTTCACTGTTGACATTCCATTCGATACATATAACACACATGAGGAATTGGACTTCGGTCAATAGTTCATCACGAGTTATCGATCTCATCTGTTTCCACCAAGAAATTAAATAACCTGATCAATTGGAAAAACGTTCGGATTTATGACCAAAGCATCTCAGTGCTGCAGATTAAATAAAACCCATTTCAATAATTTCCTGCCCTGGCTGATCGACTCAATTTCATTGAATTTCAATCAAAATTAATCGGAAGGGAAGTTATGGCCATTCCATTATTTGCCAATTTGATTATTTTGATTAAATCGCACATAATAAATTAGAAGCATACAGTATATAACTAGTATTCTCCAACATTCAGCCTCGATTCACACTATGAATCGCACAGGAACTACACCGTGTTCCTGTTCAAATCACATGTGATTTAATGCGGTGCGATACAAGCCCATTCATTTTGCACCAAAGTCGTGCACACACTAGTTTTGGAACTGCAGTGCAACCTGATCACATGATCATTTGGTGCCATGCAATCTGGTGCAGGCAAACGCACTGCATTTCCGACCTGCGTTTGGAGCATTGTTAAGATTGCTGTGACACCCACTGCAGATCGGGCAGTGCGTTTTAAATGCAGTCTAGGAAACGCGCACAAATCTCGGGTTTCCCACACTGCTTTTTAGTATGAACCTAGGCTGATTCAAGAAAGCTCTTCACACCTCAGCTTTGAAATCCTGGTAGAATTTCAAGCATGTCCTGTGTGTTCTTTTTACCATTATCACTAAGTAAAAGTGAAAGAAAATCACACATTTTGGGGGTTGCCACCAGAACAAAAATACAGTAGAGGGGGGAAACCTTCCAATAGGGGGCACTAGTTCTGGTGACAGCCAGGTATTTTGCCTCACTTTGGAGAGATGTCTTCTCATGTGTTTATGATTATAGGACAGTGATGGCGAACCTTGGCACCCCAGATGTTTTTGGAACTACATTTCCCATGATGCTCCACTACACTGCAGCGTGCCAGAGCATCATGGGGCAATGTGGTTCCAAAACATCTGGGGTGCCAAGGTTCGCCATCACTGGGCTAGGACATGAAGAGAACACTCCCAAGTATGGTACAAAGATGGCAGAAAAATCTTGTAGGGGTTGTAACTTTCCTTTTACTGAAAATTAAATAATGTAAAAAGTGCTGATATTAGAGAGAGCCTGGTAACGAGCATTTTTAGAAGAACCTCAGCGATGGCAGCCTGCCTGGGTCTGTCAACAGGTTTAATTGAACCCCTTGATGCCAACGTAACACATATGCGGCCTCATTGAAATGGGCTTTTTTCTATGGTGCCGCATATATGCATATCTCCCCTGTGCTGGGAGCGTGTCCCGCAGAGTGCGCTCCCAGCACAGAGACCAGGGCCCCAGGCCCCATACTAACATTCAGGATCTGGAACTCCTGATTCCGGGTCACCTGATCGATGTGGTAGCCTCTGATTGGTTACCACAATGATCTGTCGCTGTGAATCTCTCTCCCTCTCCCGAAGATTTCACCTCACCTTCTGTCCCAATGACAATTGGATTTCCTCTTGTCTCCGTTTTGTAAGTAAGGGACCCCCTGTATATAATTTGTATAGCACTGCAAATGCGAACTGAATCGCCTCTAGGCGCTTGCCTTTTTCGTTCTCTCCCCCCTTTCCCCCCCCCAGAGGAAAGATACTTTGTATCTGTCTCTCTCCTTGCAGAGAGAAACCAAAAAAAGTGTGTAAAGGGGGGAAAAAAAAATGCCTAGATCAAGGTTTGAGCTAGTTCTGTAATTCGTAACAGTGTCAGTTAGGGCACTTTCAGACTGGGGCGTCAGCGGTAAAGCGCTGCAATTTTTAGTGGTGCTTTTCGGCTGCTAGTGGAGGTGCTGCTGCAAGGGCGCTTTAGGAGCGGTGTATACGCCGCTCCTAAAGCGCCTCAAAGATACAGCTTGCAGGACTTTTTTTATTTATTTATTTTTTTAAGGCCCCTTTTTTTTAAAGTCCTGCTAGCAGCATCTTTGGTGCGGTGTATTGACGGCTCCTACCCATTGAAACCAATTTTTCGGCCGCTAGTGGGGGTTAAAACCGCACCGCTAGTGGCCGAATACCGCCGCTAAATCGATTGTAAAGCAGCGCTAAATTTAGCGCTGCTTTACCGCTGGCGCCGCTCCCACCCCAGTGTGAAAGGGGCCTTAGGCCCCTTTCACACTGGGGCGGTGAGCCGCGGTGACGGTAAAGCAGCGCTATATTTAGCGCTGCTTTACCGTCGTTTTTACCGCGGTTTTCGGCCGCTCGCGGTGCGGTTTTACCCCCCGCGAGCGGCCGAAAAGGGGTTAAACACCCCCCGCAGAGCGCCGCCTTTGCGGCGGTATTACCGCGGTTTTACCGCGGTCTCCCATTCTTTTCAATGGGAAGGAGCGGTATAGGAGCGGTGAACACACCGCTCCTATCCCGCTCCAAAGATGCTGCTAGCAGGACTTTTTTTTTTCATCCTGCTAGCGCACCGCTCCAGTGTGAAAGCCCGCCGGCTTTCACACTGGAGTTAAAGGGGCAGGATTTTTTCATGCGGTGAACAGGCGCTATTTTTAGCGCTGCACCGCATGAAAAACGCCCCAGTGTGAAAGGGGCCTTAGCGTCCTGCCAGCACACAGTTGCAGTGTGCAAGCAATCGGCTTTCACATTGGAGTGACAGGAGGGGCGCTTTACAGGCACTATTTTTAGCGCTATGGTGCCTTTAAAGCGTCTCAGTGTGAAAGTGGCCTTAATGTCAGTCAGTGTGGTTTTTAGGTAGGACAAAAAAAAGAAGCAAAATGCGCACTATTGTTTCTGGGCTGTACTACAGGTACAGACAACAAATAACATACACATATGTGGTATTTATTTAGCGTTGTTATTTGGTAGAAAGTTATGGTAGTAACAAGAAATGAACAGCTAAATTAAAAAATTATTATTTTTTTTGTTTACTATTTTGGGCCAGTTTTCCTTTTGATAATAAAAAAAATCAGGGGATATCCATAACCATTTACTACAAAATGAAAGCCCATATTGTCCTGAAAAAAGAAGGTAAAGGTCACCTGGATGCACAGAGTAGTTGTGACGATATTATGGTTTTATTAACACGTGTCAAAGGTGCAAAATTGTGTTTAGGCATTCAGATTTGTTTTACCCTTTGGCGTGAAGGGGTTAAGATGAATACATATTCTGCATTCTATCCATTTTAAAAGTTAAAGAATTGCCTGGCATTTACTATTTCTAGCTCCTGGGGAACTGATGTTATTGTACTCAAGTATTTGATGTGGTCCTGCAAGCTTACTTTTTGAGATGTTATACTTTCAAACTTTCACTAAAGTGAAAATATATGTATGTATACATGTGTTACATTATGACCACTATGACCACTGATCAATTACATTGATTATCTTGTTATAATTTCATCTCAAACTGGGATATATTAGGCAGCAAGTGAACATGTTGTCCCTGAAGTTGATGCGTTGAAAGCAGGAAAAATGGGCAAATGTGAGAATTTGAGATACTTTGACAAGGGCCAGAATGTAATGGTTAGGCGACTGGGTCAGAGCAGCTCCAAAACTGCAGCTCTTGTGGGAAGCAGTGGTCAGATCCTACCAAAAGTGGTCCAAGGAAGGAAAACTGGCAAACTCGTGACAAAGTCATGGATAACCTAGACTTATTGATACACAAGGGGAGCGAAGGCTGACCGGTGTAGTCTGATCCAATAGAAGAGCTACTGTAGCTCAGATTGCTGAAAAAGTTAATGCTTCTTCCAATAGAAGGGTGTCACAACACACACCGCATCACAGTTTGTTACATAGCTGCAGACCACCAAAAGTGCCAACAAATGGGCACACGAGCATCAGAACTGGACCGCAGAGCAATGGAAGTAGGTGGCCTGGTCTGATAAATTCAAGAATGGTTGGAGGAACACAACGAGTTTGTGGTGTTCACTTGGCATCCAAATTCTCCAGATCTCAATCCAAATGAGCATTTGTGGGATGTGCTGGGGGAAAAAAACAAGTCCGATCCATATAGGCCCCACCTCGCAACTTACTGGACTTAAAAGATTACTGATGGCTTGGTGCCAGATACCACAAACACAGCTTACCTTCAGAGGACTGGTGGAGTCCATTCCTTGACAAGATATGGTGGGTGGCCATAATGTTATGGCTGATCGGTGTACCATATCATGTCTGATGCACTACAGTGTTTATACAGGCAAAACTACTTTGTTAAAATTTATATTGATATGGGGAGAGGGGTGGGGGTTAGACCCTCACCTGAGCAGAGAGATTTTCAGGCGTTGTATATTTGAGTGTATTTTAAGCATTTTACATGTGCATTCAAGCTCCAGGCCTTTTTTTTTTTTTTTTTTTTTTTTTGCCAATGGGGCTAGTTCTCACAGGATGCAATACTCCCAAAGATGCCTTAAAAACACTCAATTTGAGTTTTTAGGCACTTTTCCCACTGAAGTCAATGGGGCCAAAAACACCCAAATCTGCCATGTAGCTCTTGGAGTGTCAGGCGTTGAGCTACAGGTGCCTAAGCACTCGTATGTGAATGGCCACCATTTACCTACTGTACATAGGATTCTGTTTGCTGAGCGTTTTGGATTCCTGAAGTCTGAGTGGGACCTTATTGTGATCTGTGTCCATGCTCAGGAGATTCACCTCTATATTTGACAGTGAGTGGCAATCCAGAATTTTTAGAGGAGTTCTGAGAGCAAGAGATGAGGAGAAACCTTGTGTGCTGGTGACAAGCAAAGATGTGAATCCCCTCACTTTGGGGAGATGTCCTGTAGTTTTTCCAAAACAAGAAGTGAAGGGAAGGGCCCATTCGCTCTAGTCTATGGCATAGTGGTAACACATGTGACGTATTCTAAATGCCACCTCAACGCACCTTACTAATGGACTTTGCAGTGCAGTTTGCTGCCAGAACATGATGCATTCTGGTGTATTAGGCAGCCCATAATAGGCTATCCTAACGCAACAAATGCTAACACACCATAGCAATGTAAATGGGCTGGACATAGCTGTTTGTGTGATTCCCACAGCCTCATTCGTGCACATGTGTGTCTATGGTGGCCCTAGACCTTGTCTGGTGCCCACTGTCTCCCAACAAACTGCACAGATTGTTTGTCTGAATTAGTAGGCCACACAACATGTATATTACTAGTCCTTTCACTTCAGAAAAGGAGAGTCATTTGGTAATTGCATCTGAAGAACTTTATTGGGTTTTGGGTCACCATACCTGTTACAACCTGACCATAAACTCTGTACAGTCAACTTTAGATCTGCTAAAACTATGTACTATGAGGACCTACCTCATCCATCCAATCAATTTTTTTATCTAATTCGGCAGGCTCTTGCAGTACATATGTCGTGGTGGACCTAAAGGAAATAATAGAATTGGATTGTATAGGGCAGGGGTCTTCAAACTCTCTAAACAAAGGGCCAGCTTATTGTCCTTCAGACTTTAGGGGGGCCGGACATCAGTATCAGTGGGAGGAATAGTGCCCCATCATTGGTGTCAGTGGGAGAAATAGTGTCTTGTATCAGTGAGAGGAACACTGCCCTGAGGGCCAGATAAAAGCAAGCAAAGGGCCGTAGTTTGGACACCACTGGTATAGCCAGCCTTAGGCTTGGTTCACACCTATGCATGTGTGCAGGCCGCGTTTGCTCAGGCATGGCAGCTCATTCATTTGCATGCGTGTCCTGCAGAAAAAGGTGCATGCACCTTTTTAAAAACACGGCTCACAGGGAAATCGCATCGTCTTGCCATTTCCCTGCGGTTCCTGCACCTGCAAACGCAATGCATTTTTAAATGTGTGGGGGTGCCATTCAGAATTAATTCCAGCCCCACGTGTTTTCTCACAGCACCACGTTTTCGGTGCTGGAGTCGTAGCCATTCTTGTGCCCGCAGCCATAGGTGGGAACCGAGCCCAATGGTACACATGAGACAATGGGACAAATGTTTTTTTGGCACGGTACTCCCAAATGTGAGAGTGCTATTAAGCTTACGGCAATTCTGGTACGATCGAATACAACTTCCTTTGTGCCTAGCTGATGTAGCACCCTGATGTCTATGCAGTGTTGCTCCTAAATTTACCTGCCAGGTTTATTGGCATTAGCCAATTGTTAGGGATCAATTGAGCTCACCCCAAGTCTGGAATTGCTGCACTTCTCTCTTCTGTCACTAGATGGCCGGGTATCTGGTGACATTATATAAGACATGGGCATTGCAAGGACTGATTAGGAATGGACAGGTAAGGGATCTTCTTGGGTCCCTTGGCCTGCTGGGAGAGTCTATTTATTTGGGTGAGGTCAGGTGTTCGGGGTTCTGTGCCACCTGGACGGCTGTCTGGGTGGACGTGTGTTGTGCTGCCCGGGCTGTTAGGCTGGAGTTTGGGCCTATCCTGGTGACATCTGGCTGCTAGGCTGTCTGAGGGCCTATCCAGAAGCAAGAAAGCAGCTTGGGGTTTCGGCTTGCAGTCCAACCAGAAGTGACGGTTCTGCTGGCCCGAGAACCTGTCGTGGTCGTAGGTAGAGGGAAAGCGGTCGCCACTAAGGGACCATCCACCTTATTACCAGTGACCACAGGGAGTAGCTGTAGCAAGTAGGCGAGTGAAGAATCGGGGAAACTTCAGCAGGGACCCAGCCAGTGGGGTGACGCTTGAGGAGTATCTGGAGTGCCAAGCCAGGGACCCACCAGGGAAGCAGGGGTGACGCTTGAGGAAGATACTAAAGTAAGACGATCAGAGCTCACGGGATTCAGTGGCAGTGAATCAGCAAGTCTAGTGATAAAGCGTGAGAGCTCAGTGGGTTGTATAAAAGTAAAGGAGGTCGTTACAATTTGTGTACAGAACTGTTGCCATAGGAGACAGCGCTCCTACACATGCAAATGTGGTGTCTTGCTGGATGTCTTTCCCTGCATGGTTGGCCAACTGTAGAAGTCTCAAAGTCTATGTACCATTGCAACTACTTAAGAGTGTCCTGGCCCTAAACCCTCTCTCACACAGTTCTGTTCAAGAGAAAATAAATCTCTTTGCATTCAAGAAGTATCTGGCGCCCATGAATCTACCTTGCATTAGACCCACTCTACACCAAACGATGTCCGCTCTCCCTAACTCTGGAGGTTCTTATTAGACCAAAGGGGACCCGGGACCATGCTACACTATGTAGCAGCATGTAATCGGAAGTGATGTCATGTATGTGTGACCCCCCCCCCCCCCCCCCCCCCCTCTGATAAGATTATCATTCCATTAGTGCTGTATAAGCCGATTCACACTGCATAGCAATTGCACTGTGTTCATGCGATCTGCTGCGGGTGTCAAAATTTGACACCCCAAAAGCACGTTGCAGAAAAAATGCTCTCAATTAGGAAAAAAAAACATTGTTTTCAGGATAGAAATTTGTTTAAGCCTAGGTCCACCTCGCACCGATTCTGAGCGGTTCAATTTGAGCCCATTCGTTTTGTATGGCTCAAATCTCACCGCATCCGAACAAAAAAGGTGCAGGCACCTTTATTTATCGCACTGGAATTGGATCGCATGGGTGTGCACCTTTTTTTGTTCGGGGGCGGTGTGATTTGATCTTATGAGGAAAAATATTTGTGCTTGTCCCTTCAGATAATTTTGCATGAACTGTTGTAATCTGCTCTGGAAAGCATGGAACTAACAAACAGATTATTGGACGAACGCTTTATTTTTTGCCCAATTCTGTCGCTGTGTGTACCAGGCATTAGACTCAAGTTTATATTATTTGTACAAATGCCAGTTATACTTTGAACACCTGGCACGATTTTGCTGTAATACAAACCCTACCTTCAAAGCAAGTGAGCGCCTTTTTCTAAGAGTCATTTCATTAGCAATGGTGCCTAGTAATCTGTGAGCATGACACTGGCAGCCAGAAGTGATTGTGTTTATAGAGGAAGTTCTAAGGAGCCAGGTTTTACTGGATGGAGATCACCTCATGTGTGCTGTGTGTAGTGTGTACTCCTCACCTTGCAGAGTAGACGTTCTATAGTCTCATCTACAGAAAAGGTGTGACCTTATTTATGGCCATAATATCCTCTGCTTATTTCCATACTCTCTTATCTCCACCGCCTTTCCTTACTATCCCATGTTCTATAGAGCACTTTTTTTTGTCATTGAAAATATTTAAATGGGAGCAATAATGCTTCATTTTTTTTTTTTTTTTGATCAATTTTTTGTGTGTGTGTGTGTGTATATGTGTGTGTGTGTGTGTGTGTATATATATATATATATATAATATAATATAATATATATATTAGTATTGGGATGCCTTTTACACGCACATGAACTTTAATGGTGTCTTAAGGGCCGTACACACGATCGGACTTTTTGATAACAAGCATGCAAATTGTCTGTTTTGGACCAACATCCGACGGTGTGTACGCTCCATCGGACCAACTTTTTCAGTTTTCATCGGACTTTTGTTGGCAATGCGAACGAACCAACTTTCTGCCAACAAAAGTCTGATGGAGCAAAGTCTGACCGTGTGTACACAAAACCATCGGACTTTTGTCCAAAGTACAAACACGCATGCTCAGAACCAATGGAAAAAGATCAGACAACAATAGAGAACTTGACCAAAGGTGGCGCTGGAGTATTTGAACGTCCTCTTTTGAAGTGTCGTCAGGACGTTGAAATGTCACTACATTCAGGTTTGTTGCCCAAAAAGTCAGATCGTGTGTATGCAATACAAACTTGGAGCCAATGCCCTTTGTACAAAAATCCACGGAAAAGTTGGTACAAAGTCTGTTTGCGTGTATGAGTCTTTAGTCTGTAGGGTTCAATATTGAGTTGGCCCAACCTTTGCAGCAATAACAGCTTCAACTCTTCTAGGAAGGCTGTCCACAAGGTTTAGGAGTGTGTCTATGGGAATGTTTGACTATTTTTTTTAGAAGCTCCTTTTGTGAGGTCAGCCACTGATGTTGGACGAGAAGTCCTGGCTCACAGTTTCCTCTCTAGTTCATCCCAAAGGTGTTCCATCGGGTTGAGGTCAGGACTCTGTGCAGGCCAGACAAGTTCCTCCACCCCAAACTCGCTCATCCATGTTTTTATGGACCTTACTTTGTGCACTGGTGTGCAGTCATGTTGGAACAGGAAGAGGTCATTCTCAAACTGTTCCCATGAAGTTGTCCAACATATAGCGACAATGTAAAAAGCGTCCCCATGAGCTCGGGCAGCAAAGAAAAAACATGCATAAGTTGCGCCCGCATATGTAAACGGTGTTCAAATCACACATGTGAGGTATCGCCATGATTGTAGGAGCGAGAGCAATTATTCTAGCACCAGACCTCCTCTAACTCTAACCTAGTAACCGTTCATTTTTAATTTTTTAATTTTTTTTTGTATTAAAGCATCGCCTATGGAGATTTATAGGTACCGTAGTTTGTCGCCATTCCATGAGTGTGCGCAATTTCAAAGCATGACATGTTGGGTATCTATTTACTCAGCGTACCATCATCTTTCACACTACAGAGAAAAAATGAGGCTAACTTTACTCTTTTATTTTTTTTTATTTTTTTTGAGAGACCACTGTGCAAATACCGTGTGACATAATAAAATGGCGATGGTTGCAATATTTTTTCTATGGTCTCTGCTAAAAATATATATACATAATGTTTGGGGGTTCTCGGTAATTTTCTAGTAAAAAATCTGGATTTTAACTTTGCAAGCATCAAATGTCAGAAATAGGCTTAGGCATTAAAGGGTTAATGACCAGGCGATTTTCGATACGGCACTGCGTCGCCTTAACTGATAATTACGCGGTCGTGCAATGCTTGTACCCAAACAAAATCTTTTTTTTTTTTTTTTTTTTTTCACACAAATGGAGCTTTTTTTTGGTGGTATTTGATCACCTCTGCGTTTTTTTTTTTTTTGCACTATAAAAAGGGCTAATTTAAAAAGGGGAAAAAAAACATTTATTTTTTGCTATAATCTCCCCAAAAAACGTAAATAAAAAAAAAAAAAAAAAACTAATGTCTTCATCAGTTTAGACCAATATATATTCTTCTACATATTTTTGGTAAAAAAAATACCAATAAGCATATATTGATTGGTTTGCGCAAAAGTTATAGCGTCTACAAACTATATGGGAAAGAGATAGAGATAGAGATATATATATATATATATATATATAATTTTAAAGATCTTTTTTATTTTTTTATTTTTGGGGGGGGATTGGATATGTTTAATAGCAGAAAGTAAAAAATAATCGCATGAAGAATCCAACATGCTGGTTGTACCCAAGTTGATTGTACCCAAGTTTATCAATCAGCCTGCCAATACATGGTTCGAATCTTGGCCAATCGCTGCTGAACTTTTTTTGTCTTTTACATAATAAAAAATCAAATGCCACCATAAAGCTCTATGTGGGAAAAAAAAAAATTGATATAAACTTTGTTTGGGTACAGCATTGCATGACCACACAATTACCAGTTAACGTAGCGCAGTGCAAAATGGCAAAAAAAAAATGGCCTGGTCATGAAGGAGTAAAGCCTTTCAGAGCTGAAGTGATTAATGGCAGTAGATTAGATGTAAGCTAAGTACCAGGTGGAATTTAATAAAAAGTTAACATTTTGATCACTTTAATCAGTAGCAGGAAATGCACCCACCTTGCAGGACTCGTAACATACATGCCGTGCATTTGTACTCATTTACATGCGTTGTCCGAGTTTGACTGATTTGTGGTGCTGAAGAATGAATGGGGTCATAAAGTTTCCATAGACCTATTTTTTTTTTTTTTTTTTTTTATATATTTTAAATGGAAGAGTCAGAAGCTCTGTCATGTTTGTTATTGTTGACTGTGCCCCTACTGAGGAAAATGACCTTCTCTATATGTCTCGGTGATCGCTGTCATCTGGACTAAAAAGTGACAATAAAATGTAAAATTTTGTACTGGAACAGAGATAAAGGGGAATTGTCATTAGAACAAGCTTTGCAAGTGGAACAACTGACTATTACCCTTTCTTCAGAGAGATCTCCTTCTTCTTCCCGTTTGTACCTTGAGGCAGAAAGTGAAGAAAAATCTCCCCCATAAGACACAGAAAAAATAAAAAAATCTTTTAGTGATTTCCTATTCTGTACAAAACAAAAAGAGATAAGTTTTTGAGGTTTTAGTCTCCATTTAGACATGACTGTTTTGTAGCTTGAAGCTCAACAAGCCAAATCCCAATCTTTGTAAATTGTCCCTGTTCACATTTGGGCATTCAGGTGCATGAAGCTCAATGCTTAACGCTCCAAAAGGAAGGTGCATGGGATTTTGACGCAGAATGGGACATTTTTGTCTCATTGACTTTAATAGGAGCACCCAAAACAACGTGTGAAATGCCCAATATGCAAGTTTTTCTGTAAGTCCCATAATATAAGTCTGTGAGCCAAAGCCAAAAACGTGTAATTATGCCCCAAAGAATCTACCGTAAGGCAGTTTTTTCATGAGTTTTAAAAGTGCCAATGTATGCTACGCTCAAGTGTGCATGGGGGTTTAGGTCAGTGGCGGCTGGTGCTCCACATTTTTTGAGGGGCGCAAACAAACTTAAAAATTCAGAAAAATACTGGGAAACAAACATCAATTGTAGCCTCACTGTGCCCCATAAAATGCACCTTCTGTGCCTGTTATATGCAGCCACTATGACCCCCCCCCCCCCCTTGCTCGCCGTTGGATGGTGGGGCTTGACCCTGGACTCAGTGTGCAGGTGCCGTTCATCTTCGGAGACTTTCACCGGCACTTACCCCATCCTTGGGGCAGCCAATAGTGCCTCTGCTGTGTCTCAGCCAATCGGGAGGGAGAATCTCACACTCGTGGACAGAGAGGGACCTCGGGTAAGTATTAGGGGGGCTGCTGCACACAGAAGGCTTTTTATTTTAATGCATTAGAATAAAAAATCTTTTGCCTTTTTACAATCCCTTTAAAATGATGGAATGGTGTTCATGGACTACATAGTTTTTTTTTTTTTAATATAAACTAATCATTTTTAAATAGGGATTCCAGCACAGGGTTGTTCCTCTTGTGTGCCTAAAGACTCTGGTGGGAATCTGGCCCTGGTTACTTGTTTAACTTGCACCCTAGGCAGTAGGCAACTATTTATTCCAGCTCTATAGCTATTGATTACACAAGTAAAAATGACTTGCTTGTTTACTAACAATACTATAAGGAAACTTAAATGTCTGGTTGGAGATGAGCATAATTGGGTGCACCTTTCCCTAGATTAGGCCTCATGTACACTGCTGCTGGTAAACGCACATTCAGAGGCAGAGTTGGATGCTTTTTTCAGCTGCTCCTGAACTCATCCGATGTTATCTTGTGTGTACATGTACACGGGTTCGTTTAATATCCTTTTTAGGCAGTTGCGTTTTTATAGGCTTTTCTTTGAAGGCAAAGTTTCCGAACGCAAAAATGGACGGTTTTAAACGTGGGTTACTATCTGTCAAGTTAAATGGTTCAGGAGAGGTTGTAAAAACGTCCTGTGTACATTAAGCCTCAGCGTTTTTTTTCTGTCTATGTGTAAATTTATGGCACAGCTCGTCATTGTTAGAATGGTTGGGAATGTGTACAGCAATAAACAGCTGTTTGTACATCAGGTGGATGACGACTCCACTTCCTCTAATCCTCAGAGGCTCAGTACTGGCTGTAATGGGAGACTTTGAGGATAAAGGTGTGGTACTAGGCAAGTGTTTGTTTCAGCTCTCCATGTCTGTAGAGGGGTGGAGGGTGCTATATTGTCCTGGCATCTTTCTAGAGACAAGGGCGGACCTGGGTGTGTCACAGACACGTAGATTTGACACTGAGCCATCCTGTAAATCGTTACCTGTAAAATGTAAACAGGTTAAACTTGCACTTTTTTTTTTTTTTTTTTTAACTGTGCATGTCCCTGTTTTATAGACACATCCACAGCCGGGTTTAGTCTGCTTACACCAATGTGTTGTGATGTTTTGTTTACATCCTTACTCAAAGGATTCTCCACCCAGAACTGTTCTATGTTTATTGTGTATTGAGATGTATGTATAGGTCGGGGTTCCAGGCTTAAACCTGCCATAGACCTGTCGAATCTTGGCCAGTTCAGCAGGGACTGGCCAAGATTCGAACCATGTATTGGCAGGCTGATTGTACCCAAGTTGATCAATCAAACAGCATGTTGGATTCTTCATGTAATTATTGCCAGCAGCTATAGCTGCTAGCAATAATCATTGTGTATTCTCCCAGCAGGGATGGCTCCCCGTGCGTGACTGTGTTGATGGGGGAATCGAGCTATTTTCTTCCCTGCAACCCACGGCTGCAGAAAGGAAATCGCGCCATCTATGGTCAGCCTTAGTCATGGCTAACCTGAGATGTGCATTTTTTTGATTTCTTCAGGTTTGGTGTAACACATTTGCAGTGACATTTGCCACATTGCACATGAAGATATCAGCTGGTTAAAGGATAAGTTAATTTTTTCGAAAAAAATAAAAATGTTAAATTCCTGTGTGCTCATATGGGCTGATACAGACTGACAGGAAGAATCTATGAACTACCACAGCACTTCACAGAGCCACGATAGTTCATTGAGAACGACAAGCTGACAGTCACAAAGGATTTCGGGGTTGGTAGGTCATTCACATAGAGCTGTGTGACATGGCCATGTGGGCGGAGCCCCGCATGACCAGGCTGATTTCAAAAAGTGACAGCTAGTACAGGGAAGTTCTCTTTTTTTTAAAGTGGAAGTAAACCCTCCTATCATTTTCAGCCAAGGAAGCTGCCATCTTGGCCTCTGTGCAATCTTCAACTGCCATGATGCTGCACATGTGATCAGTTATGACACCAGCCATTGGATGGTTTGACAGTTTGGTTGAAAGCATAGTCAATGTGACAGGTAGCATTTCCGGCATGCCATTTTTTTTTTTTTTTTTCAACTATTTAAATCAAAGGGTTTACTTCCGCTTTAACTAACAAATCTTACGAATGTAATATGTCCCCGAAGGTGAACTTACCTTTTAACCCTTTCACATCCAGAGCCATTTTTGCATTTTTATCCACACGTTTAAAGCGGTTCTGCACCCATTTCATTTAGTAAATCTCTTTGCCTTCCAAATCAGGCAAAGAGTACTAAATGAAATGTTGTTTTTTTTTTTTTTTTTTTTTTTTTTTACTTACCTTGTAATTGAAGACTTCCGGTCTTCTCTCTCTGCGGCGGCGGGCGGGGTCTCTGCGTCGATCGTCGTCACGCCGCACTGTCTCCTGGGATCTGGTGTCATTGATCCCAGGAGTCAGTGCGGGCATCTGCCGAAATCTCGTGAGATGTCGGCAGATGTGCCGTTACTGCGCACGCGCGAGTAACGGCGGTGCATGCTGGGCCATCAACAGTGCCTGTGGGGTTTCACATGCCCACAGGCAAGATGGACCCCAGCAGACAAGAAGAAGATGAAAACCGGCGGCGATCGAGATGGAACATGGAACAGGTAAGTCCCCCAATTGAGCTATATGCCCTTGGCATATAGCCCAAAAAAAAAAAAAAAAAAGAGTGCAGAACCGCTTTTAAAAAAAAAAATTTTCAGATTACATAAAACCCCCAAATATTATGTATTTTCTGAAACCCTAGAGCAGTGGTGGTGAACCTTGGCAGCCCAGATGTTTTGTAACTACATTTCTCATGATGTTCAACTACACTGCAGCGTGCATGAGCATCATGGGAAATGTAGTTCCAAAACCTCTGGGGTGCCAGGGTTTCCCATCACTGCCCTAGAGAATAAAATAGTTATAGTTCCAATTTTTTATGTCACACGATATTACTGCAAAAAAAAAAAAACGCATTAAAAGTAAATTTTAGGGGGCACAAAAATGCAATAAATTATCCAATTTTTGGTAAAATATAAAAGTCGAGGTTGCACTGAGTAAATAGATACCCAACATGTCATACCTTAGTCACATACCGCCCACCATGTAACAGAATGACGTGCTCAAAGTGGTCAAGTTTTCCTGACTGGACGTCGTATGACGTCCAGCAGTATAAGCCGCGATCAGTGCCACCTCACCAGTGCTCGTCAGAGCAGCCTCCCTTTTTTTTTTTTTTTTTAGCAAAAAAACAGCGGCGATCAAATACCACCAAAAGAAAGCTCTATTTATGGGAGCAAAATTATAAAAATGTTGTTTAGGTGCAGTGTTGCATGACCGCGCAATTGTCATTCAAAGTGCGATAGTGCTGAAAATTGGTCTGGGCAGGAAGGGGTGGAAGTGCCCAGTATTGAAGTGGTTAAACATGACAGTACCCTATATTTTCAATAGTTGACACTTTTTAAAAGCCCCTATAAGTCATCAGTTTAGCGTTATGAAGGGGTCTGGTGCTTGAATTATTGCTCTCATTCCGGCTTGCGCGGCCATATGTAACGTGTATCGCAATCAACGTTTTCAGGTGTGGGCACCCCACCACATGCATTTACATTTGTATGTGTGTATATGTGGGGGTTGGTGGCCTCAGTTTTTTTTTTTTTTTTTTTTTTTTGGAGGGGGATTGTATGTGCTTGGGGTTTTTTTTTGTTTTTTCTATTACATAGGGGAATTTTGTCCCCTATGTGATGCTTTTTTTTGGTGACAGGCTCTCTTTAATGAGATATCCAGGGTCTAAAAGACTGCTCCACGAAATGTAATGCACATGGCTCTGCATTGCATTCTTTCTCAGCCAGGGAAACTGTCAATGGGGACTCGGAAATTACATCAGACGTCACTTCTGGGTCAACTAGAAGGGGAGGAGAGCGAACTTGTGTTAAGGATTAAAGCGAATCTTCACTGAATCTGGGCATTACAAACCAAAAAAAAACGCTATTTAATTCATTTTTATTTTTAAGGCAAACCCAACCATCCATGTCTCCATGCTATATTTTGCTGAGAAATCACATTTAAAAACAACCTCCTATAATTTCTGGCCGTGCCCATCTTGAGTAAGGGCAAATTATTTATAACTGTATTTACTTCCTGGAATCCATCCGCCCTTAGCTCAAGCATGCAGGAGAGTGTGCTTAGCTGAGAGAACCCCTCTCTCCTCCCCTCTTGAAGATTCCTAGGATGTATGACACCATTTGCCTAGAGACCTGCAAGTAACTGAAGAAAGTTTAAAACAAGTAAATAAGATATACAGTGGGGAAAATAATTATTTGATCCCCTGCTGATTTTTTTTTTTTTTTTTTTTTTTAGTTTGCCCACTTTCAATTAAATTAGGGGTATATAAATTTTTTTTTTTATTTATTTTTTTTTTTTTTTTCCTTTCATAGGTGTATTTTAAATGATGGAGACAGAATATAAACCAAAAATCCAGAAAAAACACATGATACAAATGTTCTAAATTGGTTTACAATTCAGAGTAAAATAAGTATTTGATCCCTAAGCAAAACATGACTTAGTACTTGGTGGAGAAACCCTTGTTAGTAAGCACAGAGGTAAGATGTTTCTTGTAGTTGGTGACCAGGTTTGCACACTTCTCGGGAGGGATTTTGGTCTTCTTTCTTCTTTCTCCTTAAGGTTGCTTGGCAACTTGAAATTTCAGCGCCCTCCATAAATGTTCTATAGGATTAAGGTCTAGAGGCTGGCTAGGCCACTCCCTGACCTTAATGTGCTTCTTCTTGAGCCACTCCTTTGTTGCCTTGGCAGTATGTTTTGGGTCATTGTCATGCTGACAGACCCATCCATGACCCATCTTCAGTGTTCTGGCTGAGGGGAGAAGGTTCTCAGCTAACATTTTACAATACATGGCCCTGTCCATTGGCCCCTCAATGCAGCAAAGTTGGCCTGTACCTTTTTGAACAGAGAAACAGCCCCAAAGCATAATGTTTCCACCTCCTTGCTTGACTGTAGGGATCGTGTTCTTGGGGTCATAGTCAGCATTTTTCTTCCGCCAAACACGGCAAGTCCCCCTCCTCACAAAGGCTTACATAAAGTCATTCCAATGAACATCCTAAATGATTCAGAGAAGGTTTGGGAGAACGTGCTGTGGTCAGATGAGACCAAAATTGTGCTCTTTAGCATTAACTCGACTCAGTGTTTGGAGGAAGAAAATGCTGACTATGACCCTAAGAACACAATACCTACAGTCAAGCACGAAGGTGAATGATGCTTTGGGGCTGTTGCTCTGCTGAAGGTACAATCTAACTTTGCCACATTACAGGGCCATGTATTGTAAAATCTTGGATGAAAACCTTCTTCCCTCAGCCAGAACACTGAAGAAGGGTCATGGATTGGTCTTCATGCATGACAATGACTGAAAACATACCGCCAAGGCAACAAAAGAGTTGCTGAAGAAGCACATTAAAGTGGTTGTAAACTCTCGTGTTTTTTCACCTTAATGCATCCTATGCATTAAGGTGAAAAAACACCTGGCAGTGATCGCCCCCCCGCCCCCCGTTTAACTTACCTGAGCCCTGGTACTTCACCCGGCGGGGACGTGCTGTCCTTCTGCCCGGGGTTCTCGGCTCTTGATTGGATAGATTGATGGCAGCGCAGCCATTGGCTCCCGCTGCTGTCAATCAAATCCAATGATGTGGGCGGGGTCCCAGAAGACGAGGTTCAGGGTCAATCTGTGCAAAATGAGCTGCACAGTGGAGGTAAGTATATGTTTGTAATTTCAAAAAAAAAATAACAAAAAAAAAAAAACGAACCCTTACAATAACTTTAAGGTCATGGAGTGGCCTAGGCAGTCTCCAGACCTTAATTCTATAGAAAATTTATGGAGGGAGCTGAAAATTTGAGTTGCAAAGAGACAGCCAAGAAACCTTAATGCCGTGTACACACGATCGGAAATTCGGCCAGCAAAAGACCGATGAGAGCTTTTCATTGAAAAATGCGACCGTGTGTAGGCTACATCGGACTTTTGCTGGCGGAATTTCAGGCATCAAAAGATTGAGAGCATGTTCTCAATTTTTCAGACGGAAAAAGTTTCTATCGGAAATTCTGATCGTCTGTGGCAATTCCGACGCGCAAAATTCCGACACGTGCTCGGAAACAATTTGACGCACGCTGGGAAGCATTGAACTTAATTTTCGCGGCTCGTCATAGTGTTGTACGTCACCGCATTCTTGACGGTCGGAAAAACCATCCAAGGCTTTTCCGACGAGGATTCCGATCGTGTGTACGCGGCATAAGGATTTTGAGAAGATCTGTAAAGAAGAGTGGACCAAAATCCCTCCTGAAATGTGTGCAACCCTGGTCACCAACTACAAGAAACGTCTTACCTCTGTGCTGGCCAACAAGGCTTTCTCCACCAAGTACTAAGTTGTGTTTTGCTTGGAGATCAAATACTTATTTTACTCGCTGAACTGCAACCTAATTTATAGCATTTGTTTTATGTTTTTTTTTTGGTTGATATTCTGTCTCTATCATATAAAATACACTTTTATGATGAAAAATTATAGACCCTACTATTCTTTGTAGGTGGGCAAACTTCCAAAATCTGCAGGGGGTGAAATAACAATTGTCCCCACTGTACTTTCCTATCTATTTACTAATGCTAGCAGCATTAAAGAGGAACTGCAGTCTGCTTACATAATTTGTAATAAAAACATCTTTGCCATTCTTAAGCTTTCCTCCAACCACTTTGCATATTATTTTATATATACTGTGATCCTGTACTTGCCAAATGTGCTGCAGAAATCTCCCTCCACTGAGTCTGGCTGCAACCATTTTAACTGTAGACAGCTGAAGCTGCTGCCTGTTCACTTCCTGAATTTACACAGACACAGAGGCACACCTCCAGCTCTGCAGCTATCATTGGCCCTCTTATGAGATTCACCCCCCCCCCCCCCGGCAATCTCTCGAGTTAGAGAGATGTGCATGAGGTCATAAGCCTAGGTGGACTAGGCCGAAGCCGTGGCCTCACCTAAAAACTCATGCCTGCAGCTCCTCAGGACCGGACTGTGCCGGTCCTGGTGGAAAAAAATATATATTAAAAAAATCGATTTGCTGAAAATTTGAATCGATTTGACGTTTTAAATCAATTTTTTCCACCAGCCCTAGAGTTAGGTTACATTTTGGTATCCGAGTCAGTGGAGAGGTAAAGTTTTAGGTTAAAGCATAACTAAAGGCAAAACGTTTTTATTTTTGGATGGAGCGGAGAGGGATTAGAACCCCTGTCAGTTTTTTTTTTTTTTTTTTATTTTTTTTTTGCTGTCTGTACCCCTGTTAAGGAGATTCACCCTCCTCCTTTTTGTCCTGATTACCATTATTAAAAGTGCAAGTAAAAGAAAATCTCTACTATTGAGTTGCCACTAGGAAAGTAATGGAGGGTAGATCTTCCAAATAGGGACTCTAGTTCTGGTGACCTGGGGGTCCCTAAGGAATTCCTTTAACCACTTCCGGACCATACCCTGTATATTGCTTTTGAAGTGTAAATGTGAGCTCTGAGGTATATTTGACTCCAGATCTCACATTAAAGAGGCCCTGCCCTGCTTATTTCTATTACAAGGGATGTTTACATTTCTTGTAATAATGTTTTTTTTTTTTTTTTTTTTTTAAGGGACAGTGTAAAAATTAAAAGTGAAATAAATAAGATTTAAATTTTTTATTATTTTTTTTTTTTAAAGCACCCCCTCCCTCCGTGCTCGTGCGCAGAAGGGAACACATGCAAGTCGTGCCCACATATTTAAACTGTGTTCAAACCACACGTTTTTTAACTTGTAAGCAACAAGTGTCAGAAATAGGCTTGGTCCAGAAGTGGTCAATTTGCAGGGATTTCCTGTTTGGCTATAAGACAGGAAGTAAAGGGAAATCTCCGCAATGAGAAGCAAATTGTAGAAAAAAAAATCTGACCGGGGTTATAACCCTCCCTTGTTCTATTCAAAATGAAGAAAAAAGTTTTGCCTATCGTTCTACTTGCGTGGCCGATCATCCTGTTACCTGCTGCTATCTGCAATATTTGTAACCAAATTCAAAAGGCTTAATCCCACTGGGCTAGACCAAGTGTCTTTGATCTCCCTGGGCTTAAAGGTATCGTAGTGATACCAAATTAATGAATATTGGTACTCTCAAAGAAGGATATGCATAGATGGCGTGGTTCCTTTGAGGTTTGCGTCTTTGGGAAGATATGAGTATCAGTCTAATTAATTCATTGAACCTCTCAGTATAACAGTGTGTGACTGCAGGGTTATTATCCCCCCTTCATTTTTGGTTTGAGACACCTCATTTGAGCTCTTGCTGGGCCCTGAGGACTTCTTGGAACCATGATCTTTTAAAGGGTGATGATGTATTAAGGTCCTACAAATGCTCCAGAAGAAGACACGATAGTGGTGAAACATGTAGAGGCAACCATTCTTTTGTATTGTGACCACTGAGTTGTAGTATGCTCCTTTTTGTACATATTTAAAAAAATAAAAATAAATAGTTTTTCAAAAATATGTTTAATGTATCCATTTTTGTAATATCAATTCTTATTGATTGTGTGCACATTTAAACTCCAATTGTGTTTTTTGGTAATTTTTGAACCTGTGTAGCATTATAGGCCTCCTCAGATGACCGTCCAGAGCACTGTGCATTACAGACCTCCCAAAGTTTGAGAGTCCCGACCATCCAGAGGACCAGAGCACTGTGCATTGTAGGCCTCCTCAGACCGCCCAGAGCACTGTAGCATTACAGTTTGCCTCAGATGACCGTCCAGAGCAATGTGCACTACAGGCCTCTGAGTTCTGACATTCCTGACCGTCCGGAGGACCAGAGAGCACTGTGCATTACAAGCCTGCCCAGAGCACTGTGTAGCATTAGGGGCCACCTCAGACGACTGTCCAGAGCACTGTGCGTTACGGGCCTCCTGAGTTCCGACAGTCCCAACCGTCTAGAGGACCAGAGCACTGTACATTACAGGCCTCCTCAGACTGCCCAGAGCACTGTGTGGTGTTGCAGCACAGGCAGCTTCAGACGATCATCCAGAGCACTGTGGATTAAAGGCCTTCCGAGTTTCAACAGTCCTGACCATCCAGGGGACCAGAGCACCATACATTACAGGCCTCCTCAGACTGATTTATTTTTATTTTTTCTACTCCAGGAGTATACAGTTGTGCTCCATAAATTTACATACCCTTGCAGAAATTATGATTTGTTGGCCATTTTTCTGAGAATATGAATAACACAAACATTTCTTTCACTCGTGGTTAGTGTTTGGCTGAAGCCATTTATTATCAATCAACGGTTTACTCTTACTCTTTTTAAATCATAATAGCAACAAAAACTACCCAAATGACCCTGTTTAAAAGTTTGCATACCCTGGTGATTTTGGCCTGATAACATGCACATAAGTTGACACAAAGGAGTCATGGGGAAAGCAAAATAATTGTCAAAGGTTCTGTGGGAAAAGGTAGTTGAACTGTATAAAACGGAAAAGGGATTTAAAAAGATATCCAAGGAATTGAAACTGCCACTCGGCAGTGTTCAAACTCTAATCAAGAAGTGGAAAGTGAGGGGTTCTGTTGAAACCAAACCACGGTCAGGTAGACCAACTAAAATTTCAGCCACAACTGCCAGGAAAATGTATTTGGGATGCAAAGAAAAACCCACAAATAACTTCAGGTGAAATACAGGACTCTCTGAAAACGTGTGGTGTGGCTGTTTCAAGATGCACAATAAGGAGGCACTTGAAGAAAGATGGGCTGCATGGTCGAGTCGCCAGAAGAAAGCCATTACTACGCAAATGCCACAAAGTATCCGCTTACAATACGCCAAACAGCACAGAGACGAGCCTCAAACCTTTTGGGCCAAAGTCATTTGGAGTGATGAGATCAAAATTGAGCTTTTTGGCCACAACCATAAAAATGCTATATTTGGAGAGGAGTCAACAAGGCCTATGATGAAAGGTACACGATTCCTACTGTGAAACACGGAGGTGGATCGCTGATGTTTTGGGGATGTGTGAGCTACAAAGGCACAGGAAATCTGGTCAAAATTGATGGCAAAATGAATGCAGCATTTTATATAAAAATACTGGAGGAACATTTGCATTCATCAGCCAGGAAGCTGCGCATGGGACGTACTTGGACAATCCAACCTGACAATGATCCGAAACACAAGGCTAAGTCGTCCTGTCATTGGCTACAGCAGAATAAAGTGAAGGTTCTTAAATGGCCATCTCAGTCTCCTGACCTCAATATCTTTGAGCCACTCTGGGGAGATCTCAAACGTGCAGTTCATGCAAGACAGCCCAAGAATTTCCAGGAACTGGAGGCTTTTTGCCAAGAGGAATGGGCAGCTTTACCATCTGAGAAGATAAAGAACCTCATCCACAAATACCACAAAAGACTTCAGGCTGTCATTGATGTTAAAGGGGGCAATACATGGTATTAAGAACTGGGGTATGTAAACTTTTTATCAGGGTCATTTGGGTAGTTTCTGTTGCCATTATGATTGAAAAAGAATAAACACAGTTGATTGATAATAAATGTCTTCAGCCAAACACTAACCATGAGTGAAATTTTTTTTTTTGTGTAATCATTCATATTGTCTGAAAAATGCCAAGAAATCATAAATTCTGCCAGGGTATGTAAACTTAGGAGCTCAACTGTATAATGAGTTTGAAAATTTTAGAGAAATGCTTAAATAATGCATTACAATTTAACTAATCCAATTAGCTTTTTAGTCGACTAAAATGTACTGGAGATTTCAGTCAACTATAAACGAGTAGTACTAAAACAATTGCTGATGGCTAAAATGCGACTAAAACAATGGAATTTTAGTCAAAAGACTGACTAAAATTAACCACTTCAGCCCCGGACCAATTGGCAGCCAAAAGACCAGGCCCCTTTTTGCAATTCGGCACTGCGTCGCTTTAACTAACAATTGCGCGGTCATGCGACGTGGCTCCAAAACAAAATTGGCGTCCTTTTTTTCCCACAAATAGAGCTTTCTTTTGGTGGTATTTGATCGCCCCTGCGGTTTTTATTTTTTGCGCTATAAACAAAAATAGAGCGACAATTTTGAAAAAAATGCAATATTTTTTTACTTTTTGCTATAATAAATATCCCCAAAAAATATATAAAAAAACATTTTTTTTCCTCAGTTTAGGCCGATACGTATTCTTCTACATATTTTTGGTAAAAAAAATCGCAATTAGCGATTATTGATTAGTTTGCGCAAAAGTTATAGCGTTTACAAAATAGGGGATAGTTTTATAGCATTTTTATTAATATTTTTTTTTTTTATTAGTAATGGCGGCGATCAGCGATTTTTATTGTGACTGCGACATTTTGGCGGACACATCGGACATTTTTGACACATTTTTGGGACATTTGTCATTTATACAGAAATCAGTGCTATTTAAATAGCACTGATTCCTATGTAAATGACAGTTGTAGTTAGGGGGTTAACCACAAGGGGGCGGGGAGGAGTCAGTGTGACGTGATGTGTTGTGTTTACTGTAGGGGGGCGTGGCTGTACGTCTGACGTCATTGATCGGCGTTCCCGATGACAGGGAACCGCTGATCACTGACAGTCAGTGTAGGAAGCGCGGGGAGAGGTTTGTTTACATAGACCTCTCCCCGTTCTTCCGCTCCGTAACCCGATCGCGGGATACCAGCGGCGATCGGGTCCGCTGGTCCCGCGGCCGGGGTCACGGAGCTCCCGACCGGGTCGCGAGCGCGCCGCTAGCGACCCACGGGCAGGCACATGCACGATCACGTACAGGTACGTGATTCTGCCTGCCCGTGCCATTCTGCTGACGTATATATGCAGTGGCCGGTCGGGAAGCGGTTAAATTGGAAATTTAACACAAAAAATTAACACTGGATCTTGACAGATTTCATGCCTACACAGTACTGTTGTAGTTCAGGGACTACTCGGTAACCCTGGCTTTGTTCCTAGGTGTCACTTTTATTTTTTTATTTTACTTTTATAGTAAGAGTTTTTGCCTGTTTGTGTGTGTTTTTTTTTTATTTTTTTTATTTTATTAAACTGATATTAACCCCTCCGTTTTTTAAGCCCTTTCACCAGCTGATTTATTAGTTAACTGAATATGCAGCTTCTTCTATTCTTCTTTTTTTTTTTTTTTTTTTTTTTTTTTATATCCTTGCCTATGTTCCAGTTTTATCTGGTACCATGACGGCTCCTTTCTGTTGCAGTTTTATGGAGTCTAAATAATATATTAACGTGTTGCGCTGCTGTGTCGTGACAAATACTAAGTATATATAATAAAAGTACGTGTCAATTAATTAACACTTCAAATGAAATTAGTCTGATCTACTGTGAAACATTCTATATATGCAAATATGATAAACTCTGTGATGAAACTGCAAATTCTACTGGGAAGTGATACCACACTCCCAGTACTGTGTCTTGGATTTTTATCACTGGACAACATTGCGCACAGTACTGGGAGATATCACTTCCCAGTAGAATTTGCAGTTTCATCACTGGGAGTAATTATATTTATTTGCATAGATTGTTTCACGGTAGATTTACCATACTAATTTCACATAAATGTTTTTGATTTGACATTTTTTCTTTTTTCTATATATACTTGGTATTGGTCAATACACAGCAGCGCAACATGTTTTTACACTGCTCAAAAAAATGAAAGGAACACTTTGAAAACACATCAATTGGGAAAAATATCACGCTGGATATCTATACTGATATGGACTGGGTAATGTGTTAGGAATGAAAGGATGCCACATAGTTTGAAGGAAATTTTAAATTATCAACCTGCGAGGGCTGAATTCAAAGACACCCCAAAAAGCAAAGTGAAAAAATAATGCAGCAGGCTAGTCCATTTTGCATCATTGCAGTAAATCAAAATGGTCCTCAGTAGTTTGTATGGGCCCCCCACGTGCTTGGATGCATGCCTGATAATGTCGGGCCATGCTTCTAATGACATGACAGGTGATGTCTTTGGGTATTTCCTCCCATATCTCAACAAGGGCATCACTGAGGTGCAACCTGGCGCCATCGGATGGACCGACACATAATGTCCCAGTGGTGTTCTATTCGATTTTAGGTCAAGCGAGCATGGGGGGCCATTCAGTGGTATCAATTCTTTCATCCTCCAATAAATGGCTGCATAGGCCATGGCCAGGCATTGTCGTGCACCAGGAGGAACCCAGGACTATGGGTCCAGGATTTCATCACGTCACCTAACCGCAGTCAGGGTGCCATTTGTCTAGGGTCTGTGCGTCCCTCCATGGATATGCCTCCCCAGACCATCACTGACCCACCACTAAACTGGTCATGCTGAACAATGTTGCAGGCAGCATAATGTTCTCCACACCTTCTCCAGACCCTTTCACGTCTGTCACGTGATCAGGGTGTTCCTGCTCTCATCTGTGAAAAGCACAGGGTGCCAGTGGTGGCCCTGACAAATCTGGTGTAAAATGGCAAATGCCAATCGAGCCCATGGTGCCGGGCAGTGAGCACAGGGCCCACTAGAGGATGTCAGGCCCTCAGGCCACCCTCATGAAGTCTGTTTCCGAATGGTCAGAGACATTTACACCAGTGGCCTACTGGAGGTCATTTTGTATATCTCTGGCAGTGCTCATTCTGTTCATTTTTGCTCAAAGGAGCAGATACTGCTGCTGTTGATGGGTTAAGGACCCTTTACAGCTCTGTCCAGCTCTCCTCGAGTAACTGCCTGTCTCTTGAAATCTCCTCCATGCTCTTGAGACTGTGCTGGAAGACACGGCAAACCTACTGGCAATGGCACGTATTGATGTGCCATCCTGGAGGAGTTGGACTGCCTGTACACCATCTATAGGATCAAGGTATTGCCTCATGCTACCAGTAGTGACACTGACTCTAGCCAAATGCAAAACTAGTGAAAAATAGTCAGTAAAGATGAGTAGGGTAGGGAAAGAAAATGTCAGGCCTCCACCTGTAAAACCATTACTGTTTTTTGGAGGTTGTCTCTTGTTGCCAATCTAGTGCACCGGTTAATTTCATTAACAACCCCCTCTACTACTTAACTGACCAGATCAATATCCCAGGAGTTAATTGTCTTCATGCTATACTCTGATTAAAAAGTGTTCCTTGAATTTTTTTTAGAGCAGTGTATATGCTTTATTCTAGCCCATGTGAGGAACACACATTTTGTGATTTGCAGCAGCTGAAATATTGTTTCATCACATCAGATTGTTGGCAGAGCACTGTTTTCTTACTTTTCTTTACATTTAGACCTCCCCTTTCACACTGGAGGCGTTTTTTTTCAGGCACTATGGGACTAAAAATAGTGCCTGTGAAGCGCCTAAAAAAAATGCCTCACCTGCAGCCCCAGTGTGAAAGCCTGAGTGCTTTCACACTGGAGCGGTGCGCTTGCAGGACATTAGAAAGTCCTGCAAGCAGCATCTTTGGGGAGGTGGAGGAGCGGTGTAAACATTGCTTCTAAACCGACCTGCCCATTGAAATCAATGGGCAGCGCTGCCGAAGCACCTGCAAAGGGCTTTGGCAGCGTTTGTTTTTTCGGGCGCATTTAACCCTTTCTTCGGCCGCTAGCGAGGTGTTTAAAAGCGGCACGAATAGCACTGCTAAAACAACAAGGGCGCTTTACCGCTAACGTGGAGCGATGCCAGTGTGAAAGGGGTCTCAGTATCCTATGAAGTCACCCTTGCATGCAGAGTTTTGTCTCCCTACGCTGTATGCATCAATAGACACACAGCCTTGTAGCATAGGATAGCAAGGCAGTCCTCTGCTCTTCCATCCTTTTCCCTCACCAAGCTAACAGACTAACTAGAGGCAAGGATGTAGCCAGCAGCATTGAAAGTTGGAAAACAAGGGAGAGAAAGGGGCACAGAAAGCCTCATAGCATAATGCCATATTTTATAAGTGAAATAAAAGTAAAGTTATGCACTTACAGCGGGAGGGTGTATTATAAAGCATCAGTGAGCCACCATATAAAGTCCAGAGCATGGTGTGGGGAGGATAAGGAAGGAGCTGCCACTGGATTACAAAACATGAACCAATATAATGAAAAGATGCTCTTGTCCTGGCCACTGTTGGACTCCTCTCTCTGGATTACCCTTTCAGTGAACAAACACAAAGGGTGATGAGATATGGGTTTCGAGGAGATACATTTCCTCTTTATCAGTCTATGAAATTGAAAGTTGTAAACTTCAAATTCTGGGATAATAATTTTAACAAATTATAAATTTTTTATTGTGTCAAGCGAAAAAACGCTTTAGGGCTTAGTACTAGTTTAAGGATTCCAGGAAAAATAATTGGGCAATTTTGTGGGAAGCAAGTATAATGTGTAAATTACAGTTCTCTGACATCCTTGTTGATATATGGTAGATGTATAAATCTCAACACCATCCACCCATAAGAGACTTGCCGACTACCCAGAATACTAGAAAGTAACACGGAGACTGTAGGTCTGCAGGAAAGCAGAGATATAAAATCTCTCTAGAAATGCAGTGTCCTGAAAAAGTATTCATACTCCTCGAAATTTTCCACATTTTTGTCATGTTGCAACCAAAAACGTAAATGTATTTTTTGGGGATTTTATGTGATAGACCAACACACAAAGTGGCACGTAGTTGTGAAGTGGAAGGAAAATTATAAATGTTTTTTTTAACTTTTTTTTTTTTTTTTTTTTTTTTTTTTTTTTTTTTTACAAATATCTGAAAAGTGTGGCATGCATTTGTATTCAGCCCCCTTTAATATGATACCCCTTGCTAAAACCTAGTAGAACCAATAGCCTTCAGAAGTCACCTAATTATGAAATCGAGTCCACCTGTGTGTAATTTAATCTCAGTATAAATACAGCTGTTCTGTGAAGCCCTCAGAGGTTTGTTAGAGAACCTTAGTGAACAAACGGCATCATGAAGACCAAGGAACACGCCTGACAGGTCAGAGATAAAGTTGTGGAGAAAATTAAAGCAGGGTTAGGATATAAAAAAGAAATATCCCAAGCTTTGAACCTCTCACGGAGCACTGTTCAATCCATCATCTAAAAATGTAAAGAGTATGGTACAACTGCAAACTAGGGTTGTCCTGATATCGAGTATTTGCACAAATGCTCCTGATGCCCTATCCGATACCTGGTCAGAGGCTGCGTGCAACCAGAAGTGGGCGAGTGGAGTCAGGAGGGAAAGCGAGTCCTCACCTGCAGTGGAACTAGCTAGGTAAGCTGGCAGGGGTGCTGGCGCAGCCGCATCAGGATCGTTGACCGGAGCCGTCATATTCGCTCACCGTAAGCCCATCTTGATACACCCTGCACTTGGCCGCATTAAGCCAGCAGCGGACATCTTCTTACACCCAGCCCGAACTATATGGGCTGGGTGTAACAAGATGTCTCCTGCTGCTTACTGTGGCCGAGTGAAGGGTGTACCAAGATGGGCATAGCATTTCAAAATAAATCCTTTCCTCATGTCATTTATTGCATCTTAGTGCCAGCCATCAGTCAGTGCCACCTATCAGTGCCCATCAGTCAAACTGTCAAATGACATTAAAAAAAAAAAGTATTGGTACTTGGTCTTAAAGTGGTATCGGGACAACTCTACTGCAAACCTACCAAGACATGGCCATCCACCTAAACTGACAGGCCGGGCAAGGAGCGCATTAACCAGAGAACCAACCAAGAGGCCCATGGTAACTCTGGAGGAGCTGCAGAGATCCACAGCTCAGGTGGGACAATCTGTCCACAGGACAACTATTAGTCACGCACACCACAAATCTGGCCTTTATGGAAGAGTTGTAAGAAGAAAGCCATTGTTAAAAGAAAGCCATAAGAAGTCCCGTTTGCAGTTTGCGAGAAGCCATGTGGGGGACACATGTGGAAGAAGGTGCTCTGGTCAGATGAGACCAAAATTCTACTTTTTGGCCTAAAAGAAAAATGCTATGTGTGGCAGGAAAACTGCACATCACCCTGAACACACCATCTTCACTGTAAAACCATGGTGGTGGCAGCATCATGTTGTGGGGATGCTTTTCTTCAGCAGGGACAGGGAAGTGGGCAATCTTAGAAGAAAACCTGTTAGTCAGCAAAAGACTTGAGACTGGGGCACAGGTTCACCTTCAGGAGGACAACAACCCTAAACATGCAGCCAGAGCTACAATGGAATGGTTTAGATCAAAGCATTTTCATGTGTTAGAATGTTAAAGTGCAGACCTAAATCCAATGTAGAATCTGTGGCAAGACTTGAAAATTGCTGTTCACAGACGCTCTCCATCCAATCTGACAGAGATTGAGCTATTTTGCAAAGATGTGCAAAGCTTGTAGAGACGTACCGTATTTATCGGCGTATAACACGCACCCCAAGTTTAGGAGGGAATTTTAAGGAAAAAAAGTTTTAGGAGAGAAGTTTAGGGAAAAAATAAACTTACATTTAAGCGTCATTTGCAGCCTTGCCCAGCGTCATTTGCAGCCTTTCCCAGCGTCATTTGCAGCCTTTCCCAGCGTCATTTGTAGCTTGCCAGTGTTTAAATTTCCCGCCGCGAGACAAACCGCGCATGCGCGGCCGAAAAAGGCAGAAGTGCGGCCGAAAAAGACCGAGCCGACTGTTCGGCTCCGCTCGGAGTCCCGCCTCCCTGCTGTTTCGGGAGCGAGCGCAGGGAGGCGGGACTACGAGCGGAGCTGAACAGCCGGCTTCGGTCTTTTTCGGTGTCGCAACCGATTTTTTTTTTCTTTTTTTTTTTTTTTGGGGGGTATTGCCGTATAACACGCACCCACGACTTTCCCCCGATTTTAAGGGGGGAAAAAGTGCGTGTTATACGCCGATAAATACGGTACCCAAAAAAGACTTGCAGCTGTAATTGCAGTGAAAGGTGGTGGTTCTGCAAAGTATTGACTGGGGGGGGGTCTATGAATGATGAGGCACTGTATCTCAGGAAGAATGCCAGGAGATTGGTTGAAAGTAAGAGGCTGCTGGCCCGCCTTATTAGAAAGCTCAGTATGCTCCACAGTTACTTTTTTTGGAATCATACACTCAAATGCTTAAATGTGACATTTAAGGCTTATGTAGACAGGCGTATTGGGGCACAGAATGTAAAATAGGGTTGTATTTGGGAGGCTACAGGTGATGCTTACAGCTATTTGTACACAAAATCTACAGGATATGGCTGTGGCGAATATGTGTACAGATGTGCGACCCATGGACGCAGTGAGCAAATTCATCCAAAGTAGGGGTCAGCAACCTGAAGATCGCGATCTACCAGTAGATCCCGGACAGGTGACTGGTGGATCGCGGTCTGGCCTTGCTGACCTGCCGTCCTAGAGCATCAGAGTGCAATGCAGAGGGACTACTTGTAAAGTTGGAGCTGTAGTAGGGAGCCAGAGTCGCAGAAGCCAATGCCTCCTCTCTAGTGCTGGCACCTGTCCCATGCAGAGTGGCTCTATTTATTTGAATGGGTCATGATTGGCAGGTGGTAGCATGCACCAAAAGCAACAGGGGGCTTAATTCCTGCTGCAGCATGTGTACGCCTTTGGCTGGGGTAGGGATTGGGGCAATAAAACTGCAACTCAACCGCAGGGTTTTATGTGTGAACAAGCCCTAAGTGTGCTACTGCCGAATGCAACTAAGGGCTCATTCACAAGTGCAGCAAGTACTGCTGCTCCTCTGAAAGTGTGTTTGGCAGGTGGTGAGGAGGAAATGTATTGCTTCCTCACCACTTGATTTAAACCCAGTAGTCTTTGACTTTTCCCATGTTTTTCAGGTAGCTCTCCACCTCTGTAAGGTTGCCTACCCCTGATCTCAAGAATGCAGTAATGCATGTAGTTAAGTTTGAGTATTAAATTTGGCAATAAAATGCATGGAACATTCACATTATCTATGTAGCATATGTTGGGTGATTTTCACTATACTGCTGGTAAAGCAGACACTGGCAGAGTTTGGTAACCTTTGTTGAGCTCTCAGCAGTGATGAAGACTAAATTGGATGGAATTTCCATCGGCCTGCATTCTTACTGACACTGATCTTCTGACAACAGTGGAAGATCGACAATGTGGAACAGAAATTTTTCCAATTAGCCGCGCCATTAACCAGGACAGTGTCAGTTTTTCTGCTATTAAATGCATGCTCAGATTTTGGACTGATTTAGTCCCTCACCAAGCAGCACTCTACTATTGGCTACAAATATCAAACCAGTAGTAGATTTAAACTGGACTAGAGATTTTACAAATATAGGCGTTTATTAAAAATCTTCTAGAGTACAGCACTGATTTGCATAGATATTTACCTCAAACTTTCAGTCTTCAAACGTTTTCTACCTTAATTGCTCTTATTGCAAATTGAGGCGCTGGCTTGGTAGTTATTCACAGGTTTTAGATAAGGATGCATCAAAAGGGTAGAAAAACCCATATTCAGTTGCTGGCAAAAGTAGTAGCTGGAGATGACTTTGTGTAAGGGGAAACTGGCATCACTTGTCTTTGAGGTAGGTACCTCCTTTATCAGCTTCCACAGTAATAAAGGGTATCTAAAGGCAAAACTGTCTGCTAAGGAGATACTGTACCCTTGTATGCACACTTCTGAGCTGGACTCTGTGCATCTATATAGTACTCCATATTCCCATCGCACACGTTCATGGAAAAGCTCTCAAGGGATTGGGTGCTGCAGCAACAACCAGCTGGGAACTGGTTCAGAAGTCACAAGGAATATTTTGCCAGCACAAACATGATCACATTGAAAGATTAGTTCAGCACTTCATAGTCACGCAGGCCTGAGGAAGGGGTCCTGCGTAACTCCGAAACATTGTACTACTCTTTTGATGTGATCATGCATTAAACCATTCGCTTGGACGCTTCCTTGTTGATCCATGTTGTGCCGGTGTCTTGCCGAGTTGGTTCCTCTCTGTACTGCGCATGCGCAGTACGAATGGCTAGGCATCTTCCGGAAATTGCCGAACCGAAACAGATGCGAGTGAAGTGTACACCGCACAGCTGATTTTGTTTGTTTAAAAAAAAAAAAGTTTAAAAAAATACACTCCTAATTGAAAGGGAAAACCCCACAGATAGCGCTCTAAAAAACACGTTTTCTATTACTCTCTTCTCTATCCAGAGCTAAACGATTTATTTTTATTTTGCCTTTCCCTTGCTTACAGTAATAGACCCGCCCCTTAGACTGAGACTCCCCTTGCAGAGTAGCGCCAGCATCGGTAGCGTGCGGCATCGTCTTGTACACCGACTGCGCGTGCGTGGTGTACACTTCACTCCAAGCTGTTTAGCTTCGGCAATGTTCGGAAATTACGCTGCGCATGCGCAGTACAGATCTGCACTCATCCGCCGAGGGGAACCATCTCGGCAGAACACCGGCAAACATTTTCCATGCATCCATAGACACACACACAGTGCCGGTAAACCTTGCCCCCCTGCTCCCTCCTCCACATGGAGTTTGACTGACAGCAGTGGGAGCTTATGTCTCTGCTTCACTTAGTTTCTCCTGTGAAATCAAGAAGTGAGGGGTGATGCGGGAGCATTGACATTGGGCCAGATAAGTGTTTAGGGACAGGTAGTGGGGTATGGTTTACCTTTAATGAGTAGAATGCATTAAAGAATAAGTTCATCTTTTGTAACATGTTAAATGTTACACACAAATTTTATGTTGCATAACGACTGGCCCCCGCTCCTGTGAATGGAAAACTACAAGGTTCGGCAGCCTTTGCAGCTGTTGGCTTGTAGTTTTCAATTAACTACCACGGCACTGTCAGCACTGTGTGGTAGTTCATTCGCTCTTCCTGTCAGATCGTGTCTGCTTGCCCGTACGGGATGTATGGCCACACACCATACATTGACAGATCTGCTGGAGACCTGCATGGCACCAGTGATCTGCTGATGGCTGGTGCCATGCTTTACAGGTGGTGAGGAGGCGATATGTTGCCTCCCCACCACCAGTAGTCTACTTTTAGTGATTTCCAGCTTCCAGGGGCATCGGCCAGGTATGGCGTTTTTATACATTGGTCCAAGCTAGAAAATATGCATACATGGAGTTTTTTCTTTAAGCTTGCAGATTAGCTTTTTATCAATGTCAGTTGCTTGGTTATTTGTGACCGCTGTTTTATCTAAGGCTTTGTTTACACCGGTGGCAAGGAAACAGTAAAACATAGTTGGTTGAGCTACGATTTTTACCACCTCGCCAAAGTGAATACAGCAGGGGGTGCTAGAAAAGGTGGGAATAAACATGGAAAACAGCCCAATAGAGGGACATACTCTATGTTTGGCTAGGGGCTGACCTGGTAACCTGTAACTGGATTTTTGGTGGGGGTGACCCTTTTATTCAGTGATCCATACTAGAAGATTACAGTTCATCCAGACACAAATCAAACTTAGGTACAAAAAGCCTTACTACATGGGTATTAAAAATAGTATAAACTACTTTCTTGTTTTCCCATCTACAAGCCTGGACATTTAAAGGCTTTGTCTACCCAAAGTGATATTTTAGCTGTAGGAGAGGCCAGTTCAATTTGATGTGTGCTCAGTATACCATACCACCGGTAAAAATAATCAGGCTATTCAAGGGCAGCAATAATGGGAACCTGGCCAGATGACAGTAGCAGGTAGGATGGCGGTCTGTAGAGTTCGATATGTCCTGCTGTCTGGAGTTTAATGTGTGGGCAGGCAGGTAGTGGCCATGCAGATTGCCCACATATTATACTCCAGACAGCAGGTGATGTGCCCAAGCAGATTCACTCACCGGCCACTTTATTAGGTACACCTTGCTAGTACCGGGTTGGACCCCCTTTTGTCTTCAGAACTGCCTTAATTATTTGTGGCATGAATTCAACAAGGTGTTGGAAACATTCCTCAGATTTTGGTCTATAGTGACAGGATAGCATCACGCAGTTGCTGCAGATTGGTTGGCTGCACATCCATGATATGAATCTCCCATTCCACCACATCCCAAAGGTGCTCTATTGGATTGAGATCTGGTGACTGTGGAGGCCATTGAGTACAGGGAACTCATTATGTCCAAGAAACCAGTGCTGAGATTATTTGAACTTTGTGACATGATGCATTACCCTGCTTGAAGTAGCCATCAGAAGATGGGTGCACTGTAGTCATAAAGGGATGGACATGGTCAGCAACAATACTCAGGTAGGCCGTGGCATTTAAATCATACTCCAATTGATACTAAGGGGCCCAAAGTGTGCCAAGAAAATATCCCCCTCACCATCACACCACCACCAGCCTGAACTGTTGATACAAGGCAGGATGGATCCATGCTTTCATGTTTATGCCAAATTCTGACCCTTCCTTCTGAATGTCGCAACTGAAGACAAGGCAAAGTTTTTCCAATCTTCTATTGTCTAATTTTGGTGAGCCTGTGCGAATTGTAGCCTCCGTTTCCTGTTCTTGGATAACAGGAGTAGCACCTGGTGTGGTCTTATGCTGCTGTAGCCTATCTGCTTCAAGGTTCGATGTGTTATGTGTTCAGAGATGTTATTCTGCATACCTTGGTTGTAATGAGTGGTTATTTGAGTTTCTGTTGCCGTTCTATCATCTCGAACCAGTCTGCCCTTCTACTCTGACATTTGACATCAACAAGGCATTTTCGTCCACACAACTGCCGCTCACTGGATATTTTCTCTTTTTCTGACCATTCTCTGTAAACCCTAGAGATGGTTGCGAGTGAAAATCCCAGTAGATCAGCATTTTTTTTTTGAAATAATCAGACCAGCCTGTCTGGCACCAACAACCACGCCACGTTCAAAGTCACTTAAATCCCCTTTCTTCCCTATTCTGATGCTCAGTTTGAACTTCAGCAAGTTGTCTTCACCATGTCTAGATGCCTAAATGGATTGAGTTGCCTCCATGTGATTGGCTGATTATCAATTTGTTACCAAGCAATTGACCAGGTGTGCCTAATAATAAAGTGGCCAGTGAGTACTGTATATATGGCCCTGGTTGCACAGGTTTTGGCAATGCAAAGTGATTGACTTGTATTGTCCCATGCCACATATTACAGACATGTCTTGTGTATGCAGGAGCCGTCTGCAGTTCAGATCTAAGCTGCTTTGATGTCTAGATAGTAGCTTTTCATGCAAACTATTATAACTTGTCACAGTATTTCTCCAAAATATTGTATCTGATTATTTTGTATCATGGATAACATCATTTAGTGATGGAGAACAAGTACTTCTGAAATACCAGGCCATTAGGTTTTGCCTACATTTAATTTTGTGTTTTTCACTTTTTTTTTTTTCTAGGTGTTTCTACCTATTGTCTTTAGCTCAGCATGTTGTTGTATTCCATGTAAAGGTGCCAAGAAAGGTTATTTGATTCTTCTAAACGAATGCAGTCTCCCGTAACGCTGGCAGTGGACTGTATGTCCTAATTACATATTTGCTGAATACAGAGAAACTTGTGAACATGGAATACACAGTCTGAGTAAGATAAACAGAAGGAAGGGGCGTGTGATGGAACGATAAGTCAGTACGTGACCTTAGCACCTGCAGTGCCTTGGCTTGCTCAAATCATTTAAAGTCCACCTCCAGGACAAATGTTTTATTTTTCTAATAGAATGGGAAAGGTCAGGTTTTTCATCTCGCTATATGTCTCGCTGGGACAGGAAGGCACAAATGGCAATAGACGCATGACAGAGGTTCTAACCCTTCCCCTCTTTATCTAGAGTAAAAAAAAGTTTTTAGCATGGAAATTATGAAATCCGTCCCCAAAAAAAGGAGAATAAGTAACTTGTTTGAAATTTCTCATTCTTATGACTATAAACTAGTAGATATTCTCATGATTTGCAAACATTGGATTTTGGAATGCATGTCATTTCCACATACACTGTTAGTAATTCATTTATTCTAGAAAAGCTCTCTATCCTGCTCCTTCAGGCTGGGTTCACACCAGAGCACGGAGCGGCTCAAAGTAGGCGGTCCTGTGTCTCTCCATTCACCGGTTCAGGTGCGATTTCAGCCCAAATTTTTGGCTGAATGTGGGCCTGAAATGGACCAAAGGACACACAGGACTCCTGTGCAAGTGGCACCGGAGCCGCTCCGGAGATGTACGAACCAACTATAGAGAGACGGTCCCAATCTCCTGCTATGCGAGTTGGATGCAGGGAAAGCCGCATCCAATTTTGCAATATTGTGAACCCAGCCTCAAATATTTTCAGAAAATTCACAAAATGTTACTTCTTATACTGGTGTATAGCCAGGTTAAAGAGGTTGTAAACATCCAAAAAAAAATTTTAAATAAAAAAACCCTGCAAGACAAAGGCATCATGAGCTAGTATGCATTGCATATTAGCTCATTATGAAATACTTACCTTAGAACGATGCCCTTAATCAGTGCCGGCACACCAAGTACACAGCCGGCATCTTTCCCGGAGTTATTTTGCAAGAGTGACGTCACTCCCGCGCATGTGCGTGGTAGCCACCAGTCACGGCACGGGCCTTGAAGAAATGGCAAGAGTGGGCCATTCCTTCAGTGCACATGTGCTAATGTTGGCGGCTGTGTATATAGTAAATATCTCCTAAACTGCAAGTTTAGGAGATATTTACAGTACCTACTGCTAAGCCTTATAACACAAGCCTCATTAAACACACTGTATATAGCTGGTTGCTAAAGAAGGGGCCGTGTCCTCAACAACCGATGAGTTATCAGCTGTCAGCAGGGTTCCCAAAGACCTCTGTATGCTAAAAAAAAAAGTAAACATTTGCCGGCCAAAAAAATGCGAAAAAACAAAACCGTGTGGGGTCCCCCCCCCCCCCCCCAGGCCCTTTGGGTCTAGTATGGATTCGCAGGAATCCCCCCAATGGCAGAAAAAAAAAAAATGCTGCGCTCCCCACCCCAAAGCGCCTTGACCCCTTGTTGATGGGGACCAGGGCCTCTTCACAACAACCCTGGACGGTGTTTGTCGGTCTGTGGGTGGGGGGGCTTATCGGAATCATTTTGAAGTCCTCACCATCCAGCAGTAATGTGTGCAGTAATTACAAATTGGCATATAAATCATTTTTTTTCTGGATCACTTACTTATTAGTTATTCTTTATTCTCACTTGCTCCTTCACGGCGGCGGCTGTCATTTCTGGCTTCTGTCTCCTGCGTGTCATCAATCCCAGGAGACAACAGATTATCTTCGTAGCCATAACAACGGTGCGGGCACTTCCTCCGTCGTTGCTCATTGTTATGGCAAGAAGATAATCTTCCTGCGCTACAGCCTGTGTATATTGCGCACGCGCGAGTTCGGGAGGTGCATGCTGGGTAGCCAGCAGCACCATATCCCGAAACCGACACATGCCCACAGTAAGGATGGAGTACATTAAAAAAAAAAAAAAAAACCTGGGCATTTAACAGCAAATTTATTAACCATTCGCATTAAAGTATTAGTAATGCAGAGGCAGAGTAGCCGAACGGATTGGCAAAAAAAAATAAAAATCTGGGTGGAACTCCACTTTAAGTTGGTAGTAGTGTACCAATCATACAGTGTTTCAAATCCAATATATTTCTATAGCTATGTTTTATGCATTTAATGACAGCTGACAGCCCAAAGGCGCACAATTACACCCCACCTTGTGTAAATGAAGTCTGTCCTGTGAACAAGGATGTCTAATGTGTATTTTCTTTAACAGAGGTGACTAGCACTTGTGTTTGTGTTTGCTGCCCTGTCAGTACATTTGATTGAAAGGAACAAACACAGAAGGACATTTTGTTAGCAGGAATCTGTGTGTGTGTGTTTTTTTTTTTTTTTAATTCTCTATACCAGTGTTTCTTAACTCCAGTCCTCAAGGCGCCCCAACAGGTCATGTTTTCAGGTTTCTCCATTATTTTGCACAGGTAATTTGATCAGTTTCACTGCCTTGGTAATTACCACAGCCGTTTCAGCCAAGGAAAATCCTGAAAACATGACCTGTATGGTCATGACTGCATAAATCGTGTCTCTACCCAAAAACATCAAGGAAGGTTCCTTGATGTGTTTTACCGCTCCCAGAAGCTGGGTTGGTTTTCAGGTAAAGACGTGATGTAAGCGCTCATTTTGCTGACCAATAAATACAGCAAAAAGAGCTAAGATTGGCCTGTGGCTGTCATCTTTTGATGAAGAGCAAAGACGAACTATGGGAGCCAGTGCCGGGAAAAGGTCATCTAGAGCCCAGGGCGACCATGCCAAACTGCATCCCCAAGATGTATGATCATTATGTGTCAAACCCTGAGCACTGATCTGCACACACGTACCCCCCCCCCCACCAAGCATAAATTCCCCCTTCTCCCAGTACAAATCCGCCCCCCTTGGAAGCAACATTATTGGCATCTTATAGTGTGTTAAACATCCTCTGAAAATCGCTCTACCCCAGATCTCTCTTTAGAGGGCAACACTTATGTAAATGAGCCTCCAAGGTAATCTTGCCGTAGTGTGTATGTGTGCTAGTGATATTACCACACTCACTAGATTGTGGTCTTCCTCGTACAGAAACCAATGCAAATGATTGTATATATTCTGTAAAGCAATACAGAGTTAGCTTCAAACTGTAAAATAAATTGGGAAGACTGATCATTAGGTAACAATACAATTTTTAGCCAATGGAAGCTTCAACAAAATCAATGGTGTCATTTTATACTATTACCGGGTCATTTCATTCCAGTTCGGAGCAATTTTTTTATCTTTTTTGCATTCTCTGAAAAGTTTTGATGTATACGAGGGGGTTATAGACAACTGCTCCGTCCTCATGAAAATATACTGATCATTTATGGTTCGGTTGTGTTTTGTAATAGACCTGTTTTAAAAAAAAAAAAAAAAAAAAAAAAAAAAAGTTGTTTACACCCAGCCAGTATGTAGTTGTATGACGTACAGTTCTGATTAGTCAGACGGGAGGACAGTGTAATGAAGTGGTAATTGATGCTTCTCCCCATAATTTCTGCTGAGGTTGCTCAATAAATTGTACCAATGAAGAAATCTGAATTGCATTTGCTTCTGGCACAGCCTAGCAAAGCAAAATCTAAATTTTTGGACTGCAGAAAACCACATTCATGTGTTGTAATGTACGGTATAGAAATTATTGCACCTGGATACAACCAAGATGGTTTGTTAGTGGAGACCTGTTCCTTTAATTTATTATTTTTATGTTTTCCTCTTTTTGCCAAACAGAAGTTCTTTTTCTGCAATGATTTTATTTTTTATGCTGAGTACAGTAACCATTAGCAACCAGTCAAGCCTTTATTGAATCAGACGAATAAAGATAAAGTGAGTAAGCTGTTGCCCCTGGCAACCCAGCTGATGCTTTCTGTTAGCTTTTAATTTGTCAGCTTGTGCTGGAAAAATGTATAAGAGGTATGGGAATCCAAACAAAAAATTCATATTCGCCTAGATGGCTGCACTGATCCCAGCTGCAGCTCTTCCCTGCCGGCTCTAAGACTGAGAACTGAGCAATCAAACACCGCAGGTCCTCAGCCTGAAGAGAGCTGGTGACTGTCAGTCACCGGCTCTCTGCTCTGTCCTCCAGCGCTCACTGGAGCTCTGGGCTGTGGAGGGGGTGGGGCTGTCAATGCCTTGCTCAGTCAGCTGTTGGTCCAGCCTTATGGTCAGAGCCTGGACCGGCTTTGTGAAATCCAACGCCAGCAGGCTTCAGCCCGCTGTCAGCTGAAAACGGATTACAGGAGTGCAGAACTAACTGCGCTCCTGTGATCCATAGGAGAAGGAAAAGCTTTGGCTGTACTTCTTTTAATTGCTTACTCTTTGCAGCAATCTAATTGTTTTACTAAGTTGTTTCAGTTTTTATAACGCAAGCCAAAGTTGTCCACTTACATACTTCTTCTTTCAGCCCTGCATCCATTCACTGTCCAGGTCTTGCTGTCTTAATCTTTGCAACATTTTCACAATTCTCCCCTTCCTCACAGCTGACACCAGAAACTTGTAATTTATACCCTTCTTGGCCTACCTAAAAGCACCTTTCACACTAGCGCCTGCATAGTGCCTGAAGAAAAACGGCCCATTCACTCCAGTCTTTCACACTGGAGCGGTGCTCTAGCAGGACAGTAAAAGTCCTGCTAGCAGCATCCTTTTAGAGCGGTGTATTCACCGCTCCTACCCATTAAAATCAATGGGGCAGCGGCGCTTTGCAAGCGGTTTTAACCCTTTTTTTTGGCCTCTAGCGGGGGTTAAAACCGCACTGCTAGCGGCCAAAAACCCGATGCTAAAACTATGTTAAAGCAGCGCTTAATATAGCGTTGCTTTACCGCCGACGCTGCTCCCGCCCCAGTGTGAAAGGGGCCTTACCTACACTATTCCCCCTTTTCAGTCTATTGTGAATTCCGCTACCAGACTCATCTACCTTACCAACTGCCACCCTTCTCTGCCAATCCCCCCCCCCCCCCCCCCCCACTGGCTTATACTCGCTCAACATATACAATTCTAAATACTATCTACAACATACAAAGTCATCCACAACTCTGTGTAAGATACCAACTTCATCTCCAAATGACCACCAATACTCTCCAGATATAGCCATCATCTTTGCACCGCCTAAAACCTCCTGCTCTCTAGCCCTCTTGTCACCTTCACCCCTGCTTGTTTCCAGGACTTCTGCAGAGCTTCTCCCATCCTCTGGAACTGCCTTCCCCAATCAGACTACCTCCAAAAATTGATGTAGGCTGATGTAAACTGAGACTTGTAGTTCCACAGCAGCTGGAAATCTACCTGTCATGTAAAGCAGTTTAGGTTCCTACTGGGGACACGGGGCTAACCAAGTGTCCCCATGGGACTTGTCACCCCCCTACAACCGACCCCTCTATTTCTTTCCTGTGTTGTCTTCAATGGTTATTAAATTAGTACAATAAAAAGTATATAATCTTTTTGCTGGCTTTCTACAGCAATTATCTTGATTCTGTGAGTAATTGCATTGCAATAAATCTCTTACAATCAAAGCATAGGATTGTTAAAAAAAAAAAAAAAAAAAAAAACATACTGAGACTTGTAGTTCCACAGCAGCTGGATATTTACCTTTTCATTAAAAGCAGTTGAGGTTCCTGTGTCTTTATGTCTTTAGCATCATTATGTAAGCACATCATCCACCGCCCTGCATTGAGAGATGGCACAGCCCAGCCTGCTCAGTAATGCTTGTGGGAAGCACAGGAGCTAGAAGGCATTCCAGCAGGCTCCAGCTGAAGAGACAACACTACGTAGTTTTCCTTTAATTAGGCAGTGTCATTGTTGTCAGGGCAACTGAGAACAGCGGCGTATCATATTTTCTCCTTCTGTGCTGCATGCTGAATATTTCAGTGTGCTCTTGCCGGCACAGGGGTTAGGGAAAGGTGCTGTAGTGCAGCAGAATCTGCTTGGCTGGAGGCCAGCAAGAAGGACCAGCTAGTGATTTTCACATCAGCCATTGGATCCTGTACATGAAGGGGATTCTGGCACTGGTCATCCTTCCCAGCTTTCTCCCATTGCCCATGGGGAGATCGGTGACCAGCTCCTAGATGTCCACGCTGCCCTGGTGACGGGCTCTTCTTGGGGAACTGCCAGAGAAGAGCAGGATACATGCTTATATTCCTGAGACCCAGGAAGAAGGGAAAGGTGGCAAGAAACATGCCAGGATCGACTAAAGCTGCCCGGCAGGAGAGGGGGAAGAAATCCGGGGCAAGGCCTGCACCCCCACTTTTATTCACTATTAACGAGGAAGATGAACAGCAAAAGAAGGGTAGCAGCAAGAAGGTAAAAGGTAGGCACTGTAAATCCCTTAGAGCTATTGACTATTGCAGGGCAGGTGCAGGCAGCCTCATACCTGTACCCAGCTGAGTTGCTAAGGCTCAGTGTTTTGTATTTCCTGATAAGTTACCAATGTACATATGTGCCCGTACCTTGCCAGATTAATGTTTGCTACATGCGTCTACTCCTGGGCTTTATTGAGCCTTTGCCACTAATCTATTTTTTATTTAGTCGCTCATTGCATAGCCTTAGAATATGACTGTGCTTTTTAGGATGACAGTGCTGAAATTACATGTTTGCCTGGAACCACAGCGTTTGATATTTGAATCAATGATCTGTTTTTATGCATATTAAACATATGTATTCTATATTTTATTTTTGCCATGATTTAGCAGAACTGTAGGTTGAGTGCATCAATCTCTAATGCCTTGCTTGGAACCACTATGCAGAATGTAGAAGGTCTTTGAGAAATGACAGGGCCCTCCTTATGCAGATATAGGCTGCTTGGCATTGTGATAGGACAGCGTACTAGAGTGATCTTGTCCAGCGGTGGAGCGAATGTCATATAGTGTGTGTAACGTATCGGTGTTTATAGCCTTGTGTCATTCTATTACAGTATTTTATCTGCTAAACAGCTGAGGAGTGTCAAGGGTGTCACTGACAACTTCACATAAAGATAATCCATTATTAACCTAGCCCATAGTCATTAACACTGCCAACTAATATAGAGCCCACAGAGGAGGCTATAAATAGGTTGAAATAAGCATACATGTCTGATTCACACATGATTTGCTGTTACACTGGATATACTGAGCTAGAAGAGGAAACCTAGGAAACATGTACAAGTATTTCAAGGGTGCGTTCATTAACCATCATCCTCCACAGTCAGCTAATTGCAATCAGTGATATGAAGATGTCTTGGAAATCCAGCACTCTTACAGCACAATAATATATGAGAACATTAATCAGTGTTCTCCATTGACCTTGATAGATGACTACAGTCTAGAAGCGTAGCAGGCACACGTCCCCCAATCTGCAGCTTTGATGGTAGCTGTACCGGGGTCAAGACATTGCTAGAATAAAAGCCCTTCACTCTGGTGGTGTTCTGCAGCCATGGTAATTTGTAATCAGGAAACTCTCTGGGCTATTGATCTCATCATTAGTGGCAGTCATATACTATTGACGTTTTGCAATGTGCAGCTCTGGAAAAGTATACCGCTACAAATGAAATGACATACAACATTCATGAATCCTAAGGATGCATGCTTAGTACTGTAATACAGAGTGGGTAAGGATAGCTAGAGTAAAAAGCCATTTAAACAAGAATACTTTTAAGCTGGATATTAACATCAAGCATTGGAAAGTGGAAGTGTGACCCTTAGCTGGTCCAGAATTAGGCCTCATGCACGCTGGTTTGTTGTAAATGCTGGTTCTCCCAAGCTGTTTAAGCGCTTTTATTTTTATTTTTTATTTCTTTGGCCAGAATTGTAAAGCCAAAAGTGGACCTTCCGCTTTAACTGCTTCAGCCCCAGAAGATTTTACCCCCTTCCTGACGAGAGCACTTTTTGCAATTCGGCACTGTGTCGTTTTAACTGGCAATTGCATGGTCGTGTGACCTTGTACCCAAACAAAATTGACGTCCTTCCCCCCACCCCCCCCCCCCCCACAAACAGACCTTTTTTTTTTTGGTGGTATTTGATCATCTCTGCGGTCTTTACTTTTTGCGCTATAAACAAAAAAGAGCGTCAATTTTGGAAAAAAAACACGATTCTTTACTTTTTGCTATAATGTCCCACCCTTTTTTTTTTTTTATTTTTTATTTTTTTTTATCGGGACTGCGACATTATGGTGGACACATCGGACAATTTTGCCACATTTTTGGGACCATTTGCATTAATACAGCGATCAGTGATATAAAAATGCATTTATTACTGTAAAAATGTCACTGGCAGTGAAGGGGTTAACACTAGGGGGCGATCAATGGGGTTAATTGTGTTCCCTAGTGTGTGTTCTAACTGAAGGGGGGAGGGGACTGACTGGGGGAGATACTTTGTATGAAGACGATCTGTCACTTCTCCCCTCAGAGAACTGGGATTTGTTTACACACACACACAGATCCCGGTTCTCGCAATGTTACGAGCGATCGCAGGAGCCCAGCGGTCATCGAAACCACCGGGCACTTGCATCGGCTCGGGGGGCAAGCTGCGCGCGCACCCCTAGTGGCCACCAGAAGGAGCATCGTAACATGACGGCGATTCGCCTGCCCATGCCATTCTACCGCAGTACAACTTTTTTTTTTTTTCTTAATTTATATAAAGGGACCGATGTCGCCCCAACTAGCGTTGTTAGGCATTCATGAGGACGAACAGAGGCCTAGGTATACTAGACTGCTGATTTCTTTTCTGGTATTTTACGCCAGAAGAGAAATTCTCAGAACTTGGATCTCATCTGCTCCCCCCACGGTGGCATCCTGGGATTCCGCAGTTAACGCAGTGCTTCCCTTATACAAGATAACATATGCTAATAGAGGATGTCCACAAAAATTTGACCGGCTTTGGACACCCTGGCTGGAACAGTTCTAGGAGTCTGTATGTGGTCCACGGAGACCATCTTTGATGCTCGGCTGGATGGGCGGCGGGGGTCCTGCCCCCCCCCCCCCATATGATATGGGGGAAAGCACAATAACTGTCATCCTTATCTGAAAGCATCAAGTGTAATTACTTTATCATTGTGGAAGTATGCATTTGACCAATGTTGTAGCTTATATCTTCTATGTATTCTACCGTTGATTATCACAACTCTGTTTGCCGTACTATTTCTTGTACTGTAATATTTTACTTAATAAAGACCAACCTTGTTATTAAAAAAAAAAAAAAAAAAAAAAAAATTATATAAAGGAACTTCCTGTCCCACTTCCTCCTTCCGCTTCTCGGCCGCCTAGGCAACTCCTCCGCTCCCCCTAGGCAGCACTCGCCTCCCTGCAATCTTCTGGGACACGTCACAGGTCCCAGAAAATTGCCTGGCCAACAGCAAAGCGCAGCGCAGTGTGCGCCCGGCTGTGAAGCCGTAAGCTGTCAAGGCCGTGTGCCCACAGTTGCTATGATGGCGGAGGGGGAGAGGAGAGCGGCATCGGGCTGGGACAGGTGAGTGTCTGTTTATTAAAAGTCAGCAGCTACACTTTTTGTAGCTGCTGACTTTTTTTTAAATGGGTGGGACTCCACTTTAACTTATCCTGGGCACTGAAATTAATAAACACTCAAATGCTAAATGTACTTGGACGCATTTAATCCATCTAACAGTGTTTGCCATTTTCCATGCCCAAAATCTCCTCTCATGAATGCAATTTCTGCTGCATTCTAAAGTAGCTTTTATGGCCTCTAAACTCTTCTGCTCCTAAACTTCTCTAAAAGCCTATGTGTGCATGAACACATGCAAAAAATGTATGAGCAGCAGTGTGCATGAGGCCTTAGTTGTCATGAGCAGCACTTCAGATTTTCCCTTTACTCTTTATACATGAGGCCTAGTAGAGATCCAGGAAAAAGTTTATAAATCCATAGAGCAGAAATCTGTTAACTGCGTGTTTTGTAGAAAGGCTATACTCGCCCGATCCTCCATAAAACCGTGCTCCCTGCGTCCAGCAGTCAAGAACAGTCCATTGCACAAAACTGCTAGCATGCAGGGGATAGGAGCAGCAGAGACCAGTCTTGCAGTCGAAAGGATTGGTGAATTAGGTAAGTATATCTCGGCTCTCCTCACCCCAGGAAGGAATTCTTCTATTTTCTGTTCTACATGAATGGCTTCTGTAATTGCATCTCTTTATCTAAATCATAATATATAGTATTTAATAAACCTGCATAGACTTTTAGGCTCGTTCACATCACACCTTGCATTTGCATGTCAAATCGCAGCCTATTGCCGGCAATGGCACCATCCCAATCGATGTGGCGCCGCACAGATTTCCAAAAGTAGTTCCTGCACTACTTTTGGTGACTTCGGGGGGTGACTTCAATAGACATCTGTGCATGAACCTGCACAGATGTCTTTCAAGTCGCCCCTGAAGTCGGCCTGAAATGTGGCTTTGAAATTGTGAGGGTTCAGATGAAGTTGCATGAATTCAAAGCCATGTTCAGTATGAACGAGGGCTTACATTAACCTATAATTGCTGAACAAAACAGTTTGAAGTCATTGACAGAAGGTGCGTGGAGCAATTTGATTGAAAAAAAAAAAAAAAAACTAAACCAAAACACTTTTGGAAGGGCATATAACAGAGAAGTGTATATTGCTATCTGCTTTCCACCATATACTGCAAGATTAGTCCATACCACAGCTTTTATGACCCATTCTTAAAATGTAGGCTGTGGTGTTGATACACTTGTGTCCCATGGAGTTTTCTCTGTGTAATGCATGATTGGAGGAGAGGTTGATCAAATTATCTTTTCTTTGTAACAGTGCTTAGAGTCCCAAAGCCAGAGTAGTGCTAAGCACAGTTATGGGCTTTTCACACCAAAATGCAATGCACAGCAGTGCAAGCGTTCTTGGTGCTTTGAAATACATTGCATTAGACTTTTGTTCACAATTAATAGGCTGCATCAACTCTTCCACCTATTCAAATTTCTGTACTTTGTGTTTTTTGTTTTGTTTTTTGCAGTACAATGCACATAAGCACAATGCTACCGCGTGGTGTGCCTAGTGCACACGTTTGCTTCTCATGACTACAACATGGGTAGAGGAAACATGCCCTTGTAAACCATTCTTTATATACGTGCACTTTTTCCAATCAGTAAAAGCCATATTGCGGCCTTATGTATTTATTCCCTTATGTAGCTGCTGATCTGACCTGTGCATTGGATAGTGGGTACAGTATTTTGTATTGTTTGCTACAGCAAAAGAGTTAGTATGCTTTTGGCTATCTTTCTTTTTAAGTGGGACAAAATACATTTGGAATTTTTTGTCACCTATTTGTCTTAAGCTGGTAGTGTGCATTCTATAGATATTAGATGGTAGAAGAACATTACAGGTGTGATCTGATCATCATCTATACTTTTTTTTTTTTTTTTTTTTGCTGAGCAGTGTGTCCCAAAGCAGGAATACTTGCATCAGACAACTGTTGTGCTTTGGCCTATGGACCTGGGTGAGGGAGACGCTTTGATGGTGCTGTTGTTGGTGTTCTACGGAATCTTAATTAAGATCTCTGTTTTGTTCTTCAGTGCCTCCAACCTTACGGTAAATTTTGTGAACCTGGTTCAGATAATCAATACATACCACAATCCTTTCCTGAGTTTAATTTATGGGGTTTTCTTACCAATGTATAAAGATCTCCCAACAAAATGTAATAAGTAAATAATTTGACTTTATTAATTAACAAGTAATAGTTATACAATTTCAAACAGAACTGGAATTTCTGGTGATTGATATTTCACACACGTTATCAAAAACCTCAAACAAATATGTGCGGTAATTTCACTTTACGATCAAGAACACTCTGGGGTTGATTTACTAAAGGCAAATCCACTTTGCACTACAAGTGCACTTGGAAGTGCAGTCACTTTAGATCTGAGGGGAAGATCTGAAATGAGGGGAAGCTCTGATGATTTTATCCTCCAATCATTCACAATCAAAATATGTTTTTTATATTCATTGCATGTCCCCCTCAGATCTACAGCGACTGCACTTCCAAGTGCACTTGTAGTGCAAAGTAAATCAACCCCAATATCCCTTATCGCTCTGGGAAACAGTCCTCTGAATTTCTCTGACCGGAAGGAATTCAAAGTATGTATCACTGAGTCAATAGATAGATATTGCCAATTTGAAAGAAATATAAATCGAACAGAGTTTATTAAATTGAATGGGGCAATAAATACTCTCCCTGGACCACAGAAATTTAAATTTATGTTTGTGTCTGAATTTCCCCAAACACGGCTTCAATGCAAAGCCTAGACAATCAATCAATATGGACAAATGATAATGATAAATTACCCTACACACTGTATATGATAATGCCAACAAATAAATTATAACTGACCATCCCTACAATTATGAGAGAAAAAGATAATTAATATTTGTATGGACTGAATCTTGCCAATAGCTTAAAAAGGGGAAGATATCTGATTTAAAGTCAAAGTACATCAAGTGGTTTCAGTCACAGGATCTAGCAAGATAGGGAGTGGTCAAATATCATCAAACTTCTTGATCGTCTAGGGGTGTATCAGGCGTGTGGGTCTGTGATCCCTTCTCTAAGGCCCTCATATCCTTTATACCAGGGGTGCCCAACCTTTTGAGGCGCAAAGGGCCACTTTATCGACTTGGTAACCGGTCGCAGGCCACAATAAGCGTAAATGTGGCATGGCAGGTCTGTGTCCACTCTGCATATGTAGAGCAGACATGGATGTAACCCGCTCCACCCTAAGGGCCCTCCGATCCGCCCAGACAGAAAGGGACAGATCCCCTTCTGTTTTTTTTTGTTTTGTTTTTTTAAAGGAGATCGGATTGCAGATAGGCGGTGTAAATTGACACAAGTCCGTTTACATCTGCTCTATAGAGGTGAAAGGTCTGTTTGAGTCCACCTGAAAAACGGACCCGATCGGACCGATCATGTGAAAGGGGCCTAAGGCTGCTTTCACACTGACACAGCGGTTTACCTGCTCCTCAACTGACCTCAATCTTCACTTCTTCCTCAGGATTCCTGCAGCTGGCGGGTACTGGTGGTACTGCTGGCGGGTACTGGTACAGCTGGCTGGTACTGGTACTGCTAGTTTATACTGCTGGCTGGTACTGCTGGTTCTTCGTCTTCGTCTTCGTCTTCGTCTTCTTCTTCTTCTTCCAGTAAAATTACTGACGGTTGGCAACACTGGTGTGGCCCATGGGCCAGCAGTTGGGCACCCCTGCTTTTATACCTTCTGGGACAATAAGCTCATAAAATTATCATAAGTTCAGCCCAGAAGGTTTGGCTTATTCTCCATTGGTTGGAGAATTCTAATAATTTACCTGGTGAATTCAGGTAATATCATCTTCAGCCACTGGGTGTGAAGGACAGAAAAATGTGTTCTAAACTATTTGTTAAAAAAATATATATTTTCTTTTATTATATATTGGGGCTTATGAATATATGTCTATATTGTTCATGGACCCCGGCAATTGGTATAAAATATAATACATTTGATTAATTAATATCGCACACAATGGATGTTTATATGGATAAATGCATTAATCCTGCATATCCTATGAAAACCTATTTGTCTTGGGACAACACATGTTTTATATGGGTATTTTCATGTAGATGCGATCATGGTTTCTATGTCTTTACAACAATGATGGTATCTAAACACAGTTCTTCATTTTTTATTTTTTTTTCTCTTATGGCAGATTACTTATGGTGTCAGTGGATATTAAAATTATGGTTGTATCTGTGAGCTAGAGTCCAATATAGCATTTGAGTTACTTATGATCACATATATTTACCATATCACATGTATACAGGTTTTAACTGTCCAAACCATTTCTCCTGTCCAGACAATTTAGGCACATATTGATTATTGACTGTTCAGAAATTTGTGCCTGTGTGACATTTTGATGTATCATTAAGGTCGCATCTCCGTCATTGTCTGAGAGAAAGCTTGAGTCCAACATTGGGGTTTGACTAGGAAGGGAATTTCACCCTTTGATTAAAGGAAAGCTTGGGTAAATAACCCCATTGTTTCAAAGATTTTGTAACTTGGGTCTGAAAACACACATTTGACCATACTCAGCTGGTTTCGTATCAGATTCATGTTTACTTGGTTTCGACATAGGTTTTGTCTCTTAACTTTAACTCCTACAATGGATGATGTAACTTAATCGGCCTTCCCTGTTGGGAGGAGGGAATGCTCTTCTGGAGTGATATCTCCTAATTTGGAATAGTTCCATGAAAATATAATATTTTTAATGTATCTCGGCCATGACAGTGCCAATTGTTCATGGAAAAAACTGTACCAATCAGAAAAGGATTTTCTAACTTGCCAGTGATTTGTCCTTCTCCTCAATGACCCTTAACCCCTGTTATCTGCAGGGGTTTTCTAAACACACATCAGATCACCTCTTGTTTACATGTCAATGTGCACCTTTTTATCCTGGCTTCTGATAATTATTTTTGAATAACCGTGTTTTTCACATTTAAAGCGTAACTTTACTCTCTCAACCAACATCGACTATTTTTAATCCTTCAGCTGCTAGCATTCATAAATAGAGTGTATCATTATTTTACTTGTGTTCAACTTACTTTTTTTTAAATTTCCTCAGCAAATGATGTCATACATCCCAGGAGTCTTCAAGAGGAGAGAAGGGTTTTCTCAGCTAGGCACGCCTTCCTGCCTTTATGACTGAACTAAGGGCAGATGGATTCCAGGAAGTAAATGCTACATTAATCATCTGGCCTTACTCAACCAGAAATGCTAGGGAGGTGTTTTTCAATGTGATTTCTGAGCAAAATAAAGCATGGAGACATGAAAGGATGGGGAAGTTTGCTTTGAATACTGAAGTGAATTTAAACAGCGTTTTTGGTTTGTGGTGCTTGGATACAGTGACGTTCTGCTAAGCACAGATTATAAGACTTTTTGCTGCAGCATTCCCCGCTGCTCTTGCAATAACTGAAGGACTAAAGTATTCCAATACATCAGACTCTTAAGGGACCAAAGCAGCCCTACATCTCTTTATTTATGTAATAGCGAAGATAATATTTGGCTACAGAACTCTACTGGTCTCTCAAATTTTGGAGCAGGTTCTCTATGGTTGTGAGCCATTATCCATGCATCACTTTTGTGATTCTAAAAGAAAAGGGAGATCCGCTCTCAAACAGCTTTAATGCATTTCACTCCTCACAGGAGCTTGCTCCCAGAGTCTGATTATTAAGGAGTGATACATGTTAGGGCTGCTGTTTGTGTCGGGTGGACTGTCAGTGCAGCTGTTTGCTTCCATAAACCAAATATTCTGACTCCGATTGTTGTGAAGCGACTATCCCTTGTGAGACCTCTATGCCTGGCCTGTATAAGATATAATCACAGAGGACAATCCTCATCAGATAGCTTGAACTCACCAAATACTGATTCCATCCAAGAGGTGCTTTTATTCAGAGCATCAGGTTACAGCAGATGACAGGATACAAACAGATGAATAGGTTGTAGTATTTATGCGGTCAAAAGTTGATATTGTCTGTAGCTTACAATGCAGAATACATGTGCCCTGCTACATGTGGCGTGTAGCTGCATCCATAATGCAGGAAGAACAATCACAGGAAAAAGGGTAGAGCATTACATATAAAGGAAATGTGTCATAACATCAGGGAAAATAAACTTGAGAAAACAAGTGCATTACCACAAAAGGTCACTAGATGGCAGCATGTGAACTAAATCTAAAACGTCCATAGAAAATGGTTAAAGTGGATGTAAACCCCAATTTTTTTTTTTTTTTGGATGTCATAATGTAGAGTATAATATTTCCTATCATTTGAGCCCAGTCTTGCCACAAATAGTTAATCCAGCTCTGAGCAATCCTCTTTTATTGTTCAGTGAGCTAAATCTTGACAAACAGAGAAAAACTTTGTCAAATCCTCCCCCTTGCTGTGAGTGACAGGTGATTTACATATCTCGTGCACTAGCCTAAGAGACATGCATTCTTTTTTTAATTCCCTCCCACTCCTTTCTTCTGCTGCTCTGCAAGGATTGGCTGTTCCACACCTCAGCATGATTTGGCATGCTGAAGTCATGTGGGGACTTTTCTGGGTTTTGACTGGATGTTAGTGATCATAGCAGAAGTTCAGTGTAAGAAATGCACAGGAGAAAATGCATGTTGATAAGGGGAGTGTAGAGGTGGGCGGGGAGTCTGACATCACGACTCCACCCACTGAGCCCTGGAAAACAGACCCACCCACAAAATCTGCAGTATTTCGGGTCTCATAGCAGACAGAGGGGAGACATTTGACAGATAAGTATACATGCAGGAGACTTGTATATCCTTCTAGATAACCAATATTGCAGTAGTTTAGAAAGGACGAGAATGGGTTTACATCCACTTTAAGGAACAATCTATATAAATTCTATGCCCCGTTAGGGCAGCACACCAAAGCTGGACTTTGCAGAGACTGGTTCTCCCTCTTTGGTGGTGATTTTGTTGATGGCGTGCACCACATGACTTTCTTCAAACATATGACTGCGTTAGCTTATCATAGGTTCAATTCTTTTCTACAGAAAACTGATCTAGCTATCAAGTAGTAAACTTCAGGGCACAGCAGACCTTTTTTAAAGTGGTAGTAAATCTCACCTTGTTTACTTGTACCCAGAGGTAAGCCTATAATGAAGCTTACCTGTAGGTACAAGAAAATATCTCTTAAACTTGCACTGTTTAGGAAATATTTCCAATAGGGTCACTGGCTCATGCACACTGCCCTCTTAGTAGATGGTATGTCATCCATTGAGAGAGCCATGCCATGGCTGGAACTCTCGCGTGCGTGCATGCATGGGAGTGACGTCATTGCGGCTTGGCCAATCAAGCAGCCGCAGTCTGAGAATCTGGAGGGAGACTGGGTGAAGATGGAAGCCCTGTCAGTAGTGACAGCGCACTGCTGGAGGGCTTTGTTCTAAGGTAAGTCTTTCTTAATATGCTAGTATGCAATGCATATTATGCTATTATCCTGCTTTTGATGTTGTTTTTGCGGTTTACTACCGCTTTAAGATCGCTAGTTTTATTTCATATTATTCTGTTATAGACTCTTCAATGTTTTTTCTTCTAGTAAACTTATGAACACAACAGGTGCCTGCATATTTTTATATTTTTAGCTGACCCACATAAGTTTACTTGCTCAAGGACCCTTTTTTTTTTTTTTTTTTTTTTAAATTCCCTCCCCCGACCTAACAGATCCCACCCTCCTCCTCCACAGATCCAACATGCTCGGCCTCCTGTGGTTGTTGACATCCTAGCTCTGCAAGTTCTCTTTCCTGGCTGCACCCATGCAGTAGAGTCCCATAGACTTCTATGGAGTTGGCCTACTTAAGGCAGGGAGAAGCAGAAAGACGAGCTCCATAGACTTCACTGACAGAGAGCTATTAGTGTAGTGTTTATCTTCTGGACTCATTGTAGGAGATTGCGGTTGGCTCGCCTTCGGAAAGGCTCCTTCTCTTTGAAGGCTCTTAGGCTGATCAAGGGATATATAGAGGAAAAATATAACCACACAAAATATAGTACTGCAAACTGCCGACTGAGCTTCATCCTTTTTGGAAGGCTTGGAACACATCCAACAGAGCCAGGCTCGCTCACTTAGTCCAGGACACCTAGCGCTGAGGCCAGGGAGGTCTTATTCCATACACATTAGAATACCCCTCCACATTCACACCAGTACTGAGGCACCAGCCCCAGGCACTTGCTGTTACATGCACCACAGATCATGCTGTAATCGCAGTACAGACTTTCACCTCCATTAGAGCAGGCTCATCTCCCAGCCCTCCTCAAGAAGTATGGCTCTGGGACTTTGCAGACATGTCCTTAAAGCAGGATTCCACCCTAAAGTGGAACTTCCGCTTTTCGGAAACCTCCCCCCCCTCCGATGTCACATTTGGCACCTTTCAGGGGGGAGGGGGGTGCAGATACCTGTCTAAGACAGGTATCTGCACCCACTTCCGGCATAAACTCCCACGGGAGTTTATGCCACTTGCTGTCCTGGCGCACTGTCTACCGGGACACACACGTGTCCCGGCAGACAGCGCTGACGATTCTGCATGCGCAGTAGGGAACCGGGAAGTGAAGCCGCAAAGGCGACACCTCCTTATTCCCTCATAGAGATTGCCTGCAGTATTTGTAGCTGCTGGCTTTTAAAAAAAAAATTCAGGTACAGTCCCGCTTTAACACTCTGAACTGGGAATGTGTATAGCCCCTAGACACGGGTACACCCAATGCCACTCTGCCAAGCGCCACTGGACACCAAGATGCCAGCCCCATCGCTCACAGCCTGCAGCTTAGCTACTGAGTGTATCCATTGATGAAGGGGGGCTTGCCTCGCCTCTGCTAGGGGGGGTCCTCCTTTGTCAGCCGGGCTGTGAGAGTGAGGTAATTTCTCTAGTCATCTTGGGCCCATTAAGTTGCCAGAGAGTTTTTATCAGAAGCCATGGCGACCAGGAATTGTCTAGCTCTGATTTTAGAACTACTTTAAGGCCCCTTTCACACTGGGGTGGTTCGGGAGTCCGTGGTAAAGCAGTGCTATATTTAGCGATGCTTTGTCGTAGTTTTAGCGGCGGTATTCGGCCACTAGCGGTGCGGTTTTAACCCCCGTTGGCGGCCGAAAAAGGATTAAAACTGCCGCTGCAGCGGCACTTTGCCGGCGGTATAGCCGCGCTGCCCCATTGATTTCAATGGGTAGGAGCGGTGAATACACCTCTCCAAAGATGCTGCTAGCAGGACTTTTTTTTTTACTGCTTACTTTGCTGCTGATGAGCTTGGCTGTGTTTGAACTTTCTTTCCCATGTGTGCAAGCCAGCGTAGAATCTATCACCTGTATGTACCTATGCAGCTGCACACATATGTGTTGCTGTGGGGAAGGGAATGCTCTGGGCACAGATGATTGGCCCGCCAGGTGACCGCTTCCTGGTGGGCTCACACACATGGGTTTAGATCCTAGTCCCTACACACCCAGGCTCATCACTGCTGCTGAGAGATGTAACCATTTGCTGGTAGTCACCTCATTTGCAGCACACTGAAATGTGATTCTAATGAGATTACTGAACAAACTGCTAAATCTCTTAGTAACAAAGATATTCAATCACCCGTGCAACCCTAGCCTAAAGTGGAATGATGTGTTTTATTTAAAGAGATCCTGCCATCATAGTTAGTTAATGGTGCCATTTTACTAGTTAAAGCTAAATTCCAGAAAAAACTGTGTGGCTAATGGGATAAGTGTCTAGGGTACCATAAAAAGCTGCTTTATTTACACTATCCACCACTTCTGCAGGCTACTTCCATGCTGCTAGACCAGTCCCTACAGCCGGCTCTCCCCTAAGCTGTGGCAGACGCAGATCCTCGCCCAAAGACAGTCCATGGCTGAAGTGTAGGAGTGGGAATCGTGTAAATAAAACTGCTTTATCTGGTACCCTAGACATATGAGCGTTTAACCCTTGCAGGCAGGGCTGGCCCTGCCATGGGTCCCAGTGGGTCCATTGGACCCAGGCAGCACTTTGAGAGGGGCAGCAAATTGAACCATGGCCACCTCTCCTTCTCTTCTATTTACCCAGCAAATTGACTAACAAGATTTGTGTGTCATGATGACAACTGCCCCTCAGGCCACTCCGCCTGTCTATATAATACCCCAGCCTGTACCTATACTGCCCTAGCCTGCGCCTATACTACCCTAACCTGTCTATATACTACCCTACCCCCCCCCCCCCCCCCCCCCCCCCTGGAATTGAACATAATGGTATGTCATATAATTTTGCATGTAAATCTGACTTCCTGATAAATGCAATTTTTAGTTTTTTAATTATGATATAAAATAATGGCTGTGGGGGCCTTTTGGTGGGCGTGATATTTTTATTTGCTGCGGGACACCATTTCATTCTTGGGCTTGCCTGGACATATGCTTTAATCTAATACTGCTGTATGTATAGCTGCCATTTACCCCTATAGGCTGCCTGTTGCTGCCCTCGCCACTACGTTAGCTGTGTCTGAGAGTAGATTACATCTGACAGCTGATAGGGATAGTGTTAGTGCAGGGAAAGCATCGCTGGGTAAGATCTGCATAGGATATTGCACCTGTTCTTTTATTATATCCAGAAATACTAAGCAATTTTATACATATAATCGTCCTTTTTGTCTTTTCCTTGGTTTTAAGATCTGTCATCACGGTCCATTACTTTTTTTTATTGATGTTTTTATTTAGCTTTCCTGTGTCTTTACTGTCACTGGACTGGAAAACAGAAATGAGAACAAGAAGGCATCTGCTCATCATGTCTGCTTAATTTGATATCTTTGATGCCAGGAACTATAAATGACTTCTGTGCTGCTGTGTACTGTTATCACTGGAAAATTGCAAACTGCTAGAAACCTTTCTGTGTGGTCTGCTTTTTTTTATGGTACAGTATATTATACCATAACCTCTAGTAACATTTTTCCAACATGTCCCTTTGACGGAAGATGATCAAATATGGTCCATTTTATTGAGGCCCCAACTAAAAAAAATCACATACGGGAAAGATAAAAACACTTAATTTCAAGAGAGCTAATTTTCCAAGGATGAGGGCGGCTCTCCAGGACTTAGACTGGGAGAGAATATTGGCATCAATGGGCACAGAGCAGAAATGGGAATTCTTCAAAAAAGACTGTTTGTGAACTCACTGCAAAGTATATTCCCATGGGCAATAAGTTTAAAAGGCTTAAAAGAAAACCTATGTGGCTCACGGCCAAAGTTAAAAAAGCTATAAACTATAAGAACATGTACATGTTAAAATCAAGGCCTGAAGATTACTTAAAACTTCCAACACATTATGTATTTTCTAAAAGCAGAAACCATGTAGAATAAAATGGTGCCGGTATTTTTTTATGTCTACTATTTATCAAATTTATATTTTCAGTATATCCGAACTCAATATCTGAACTCAAATCATTTTTAGTGCACTCAAACACAGCATAATACACATTTTTTGGTAAAATATAAAAGATGAGGTTGCATCGAGTGGTTTTCTGTGTTTGGTTATTTCTTCTCATGCATTTTATTTATTTATTTATTTTTTTATCATTTGATTTCTCTTGGTTTGCTATGGTATGTATGTATGTATGTGTATATGTATTTATCAGCGTATAACACGCACTCCATCTTTAGGAGGGAAGTTTAAGGAAAAAAACTTACATTTTAAATGCCCATCAATGCAGCCTTGACAGTGTCCATCATTGTAGCCTTGCCCTCATTTAAAATTGGCGCAGATTTTCCTGTCCCTTCCATTTGTTTGAAGAAAGCCATGCCTGTTAGTTGCAGTCATGTACACGGCTCTATTCACACTACAAATTCCATAGTCTCTGGTCCATATTGGGAGCGAGCAAGAGAGGGTGGCTACATTCCTACATACAGTGCAACCATAAAGAACAAATGTTGCCACCCTCTAACAGAAAAGTTAGACAAGCCTCAGGTAATACAGAGATGAAACAAATCCTCATTCAGAAGTTGTACCTGTTTATCTTCAGCCCCCCTCTTCAATGCAGCCTTCTAAAACACACAGATCAAAGGCTTTTTCTCAGCTAAAGCAGGCAAGGGAGGAGGATCTAACATCTTATACTGCACAGAATGGAGAGGATACCTTAGTGTAATCTAAAACCTCAGTGGTGGGAAAGGACCCCCCCTCCCTTCTACACAGCCTCATGGGGAAACATGCTGTTAATCACCACCTTTTGGGGGGGGCAGTTCTGTGGTGTGATGGACCGTCAGAAGAGCTAATGCAGAGAAGTGAGTTCAGACAGAAACCGCACTAGGTGCTTTGGATTGAGGCAAGTATGTACTGTAGAGTGAAATGCTTTACTCATTTCAGAGATTTACAACCACCTTTTAAGAATACATACTTTAGTAGAGTTTTTATTTAAAAGCCAGAGTTTAGTGTCACTTTAAGGACACCGTAACTATCATCTTGTAATAAACAAAAGCTGAAAACGTAGATATGCCATAATTCAGGATTTCAGAATGTATTATCATACTTCTGTCAGGTAGGTAATTGTTTTCTTCCTGTGGCTAGGGCCCTTTTCAAGTAGTCTTCTAGAAAATTGCAAACTTGCATTCCTTACAATCTTTGACATCTGTATGCAAAAGACGCATTCGGCTTTCAGCCATTGTTTTAGTATCGCAGAAAGAATTGTGGCGCGTGGAGGATATAATGCATTGATTTTATGTGTGTGTGTGTGTGTGTGTGTGTGTGTGTGTGTGTATATTTATCTATAAGGTTTTTGTTCAAGTGATTAGCCCCATCTATGTCTAATAATGGTGTACACACTTCAAATAATTGCTTGATATATACTTAAAATAGATGACGTGTCCTCCACCCATGTTTTAAAGGAGAATTCATTTTTTGTTTTGCATACCATGTGACAACACGCCTATGAAAAGCATTAACCACGTAACTTACCTGTTGAGAATATTTATAGAATGTTGTTTTTTTTTCGTTGTATGTGAGAAAATTCATATCCAGCCATGGAGGATGGGCAGGCGGTGATCATTATTTGAAGCTTAGACATTGAAAGGAACAACATTACAGTCTAAGACATTAGACTAGATAACGAATGTAAAGTGGCCCGAAAACTTTCAATGTTGAGATAGAACATTACAAAAATACAGCATTCCTGGGTGACTAATCATCTTCTACATCATGGGAAGACAACCTTAAAGAGGTGGAGATCTACCTGAACAACATGGGAGAAGTTAAAGATCACCGGGCACAGTGTATTCTCCTCACACCTGATTTATACATCTAATTGCTGTACTACCGTGTCGCAATCGCATTTTTTGCATGGCAATCATGGGTTTAAATCGGCTGGTGAGGAGTCAACATATTACCTCCTCACCACCTGTCAAATATACTCAAACGCTTTTCAGAGGAGCAGCAGTGCCTGCTGCACTTGTGAATCATCCCTTAGTTGCATTCCATCAGCCTTAGGGCTCATTCACAAGTAAAGTTGGGGGGTGGTAAGACACTGCGGTTGAGTCATGGTGCAGTGTGAAAGCAACCTTATACTATAATGCCCAGTGTATTGCTCCACACTGACCTCAAGATCTCTTCTTTCCTGCTGCTGACGCCACTCCGGAGACCACTAGCCATGATAAGAGGTGGAGTGCAGTTATCACTCTGCATGGGACAGGAGCCAGCACTACAGAGGAGGCATCTCCTTATGTGGCTCTTGCACCCTACTACAGCTATAACTTTACAAGTAGTCCCTCCGCATTCCACTCTGTTTGATGCTCTGGAATGGTGGGTCAGCAAGCCCAGATCTACCAGTCACCTGTCCGTGATCTACAGGTCGCTGACCCCTGTTCTATAGCATTGCTGACAGGTTTAAAGCTAGCTAAACAGAGTCAAATTTTAAATAAACAACATATTTCAACATCTTATCTTATAAGGCCCATTCACACTGTGATGGTCTGGTGCCTTGTGGTAACTTATTTGAATAGGCTGGCAGTGCGCTAAACTGCTATAAAAATTGCACTTGCACTATTTTTTGCAGTGCAGGTAGTGCATTAAAATGTGTTGCAGTTCTCTGCAAGGTGAGTTAGCATGTCCTTAAAGTAGAACTACACTGATGCTAAGTACCACAAACACAGAACGCTATTTTAATTAATTTCTAATGTTCAAAGAAAACTCGCCCATCCATCTATGTCTCCATGCTTTATTTTGCTGAGAAATCACTTTGAAAAACACCCCCTAGCTTTTCTGCCCATGGTCATCTTGAGTAAGGGCAAATGATTCATGTCTCCCCCACCACTCCCCTTCTTAGTGTTTGTGTGTCCTGCCCTGGCAGTATGGGGGGGGTTCCATTTCAGAGGGTGCAGCGGAGACCTCTAGGTGCATGCCCTGCTATGTGTGCAGTTTGGGGGTCCTAGTGCAGAGAGCACAGTGGTGTAGAGTGCACAGCGCTGCCCCCTTAAATGTTCACTCTGCCTGGTGGAGTACATTGCCTTTTTGGAGGGGTGTCCCCTTGCAGAGGCTGCAGTGATGTTGAAGGCACAGAGGGTCCTGGCAGCATGCTTCAGCATGTCAAATGGCCGGTGGTCATGTTTGGGTGGTCCGATGACATCAAGGTGGCCAATTTCCCTTGGTCTGGCTGGTCTCCGGCTGGCGGCCATGTTTCTGTAGCCGATGATGTCACGGCGGCCATTTTTAGTTAGTCTAGTTTGACGCAAGAGACGGCCGGAACCTCGTGGAGATGCAGGAGCTCCTCTGCTTCCTCCCCTATGCTTCTCTTTTTGGCCCCGCATATATGAAATGGATGCCGACATTGGTGTTGCTGGGTCCAAATTGTGGCGCTCCTCCGTTTTTGGTAGGGTGAGTCTTTGGGGGTCCTCCCTCTCTGCTGATAAGTACCCTGGCCATTAGGGTGTCCTTTAGTGGTGCCAAAGTTCCTTTTGTACTACAGGGTCTTCTTTCCTATGGAGCCCCAGGGTCACATCTCACCCACTGATCCCCTCGTGGAGGTGGCAGGTCCCTCGGAACCCCAGCTTCCCATGGTTGCGCCATGGTCCTTCAGTCATTGGTATACCGGGTGGAAGTAGCATGTGGGCAAGGACCCAGGAGGAAGTGTCCCCTACCTTCCCCTGCTCAGTCTGTCTCATCTTATTCTGAGCCGGGGACGTGGCCCAACCAGGGGGGTTTAATATCTCGCCCCCTGACCCATCTCATAGTGAGGATGAGTCTTCTGCAGCGAGTGAAAAAATGCTGGTGGACGCACTTGTTACTGCGGTGCGGGAGACTCTAAAGATGGAGGATGCAGCTGACATGGCCACAGATGTGGCTGTGTCCTTTGGTACGCATAAGTCACCTCGGACACCAAGGGCGCTTCCTTATCTGCCTTATTTTGCTAGGTTTACCAGTACGCTACCACTTTGAATCACTTTTTAAAAAGTGGACTACCCCACCAGTGGTGAACCCTCCTTTTTTCCAGGTTGAATAAAGCAACCATGATCCCAGTAAAGGAATCCCGGTCCTTTAAGGCCCCGGCTGACAGGAAAGCGGAGGCTGTGGCAAAATGGAAAACGGCAGGGTGCAGGCATCACCCTGGTACAACCACTTCAACCAAATGATGTACAGGTACGTGATTTGGCGTGAAGTGGTTAAAGTAGAACTTGATGCAGATATAACAAATACAATCAATCAGTATTTTATTATCTGAACAATAAATGTAGCTAGTGTATGTACCTGAATATGACTCGGTACTAACATGGCAGCACTAGTGACCAATCGCATGTGTTGCATGAATATTAATAGATCTATCAACTTGGGTACAACCAGCCTGCTGAATTGGCTTCTGAATATCGCAAGCGGCTGTTATAGCTGCTAGTGACAATTGCTGTCATCCTCCACCCACCCCTGCCGTAAGAAGACAATTTCTCAGCAGGAGGGAGTCCCTTGTTAACACTGCATGATTCCCCCATCAACACAAAGTTATTTTCTGCAACCCTTGGAAAGAAATTCACACTGTCTATGGGCTGCCTTCAAGTGAAACCTTCTCTTCCCTCCAGAGGAGGAGGAGTCATGACTCTATTGTGTGTAAATTTCAGCGTGAACCATTTAGCTTTGTAAACAGGCTTTATTTTTTTAAATTTATTTTTATTTTTCTAAAGAAGGGTGTATGGAGCTTTTGGTACACATAACATTTAAAAAAAAAAAATATGCTAAATATGTGCATGAAGTAGTTCATTTACCTGACTGTAAATAAAAAAATATTCTAAAAGTAATTTTTAGCCCTGACATAAGAAATAAAATATTGACAAAACACCTATACGTTGCTGGTTACAACTACATCGGGATGTTTTAATGGCCCCAAAATGCTACTGTTTAAATTAGGCAAAGCAGATTGGTTTGAACAATCCCTATGGATAAGTGGTACCCTTTAATACAAACTGCAGTTTCTTACTGTTGAGAATTTGTCCTCAATGTGTAGCTATGTACATATGGACTTTTCAAAGCAGGAATATAAAAAAAAAAAAGGTTTACACTTTGAGTGACATGATCCTTTTGCATCTATGGTTTGTGTATCTGTTTGCTCATTTGGTTAGAGCAAGCCTTTCTTTGTGGCCTGGATTTCCTACAGTTGGTTAATCCTGTCCTCTGGCAGGATGTTTAACGATCCGGATTGGATTATTCCATTTTTTTAACCAAAAGGTTTGTTTTCTTTTGGAGAGCCCAGTGTCAAGATCCATGAATAATGAGGCAATGCTGTGTGAATGTGCTACGGTTATTTCTACATACTATCATCATTTTTTTCTTAATAAAAACCTGAGGATAAATCTACCATTGGGGTAGGGCATAAATAATGCTTACTCTTATCTGATATGTGTTTTTTTTTTTTTTTTTTTTTTTTTTTTTTAATAAATTTCTTTTTGGTTTCAGATTTTGCTTCAGTTATGGATACAAAGGTTATCAGGAATATAAATAAGGTTTTTAATGCCCCTTTAATATCAGAGGCATGAGCCCTTTAATATTGTCAGAGGTATGAGATAGCCTTAGATAGCCAACTAAAAATAACAGTGGATTGAGATTAAATGTTAACCTGAGTTCAGATAGGCACTTTGCATCTGTAGGGAATCCTGTTAAATAACTCTGCACTTCTCATTCTTGAGCCGGTAATCTAAATGCTTTTTCTCTCAATAATTAGTGTTCGGTTTTTCCTTGTTGATTTATGGTGGCGACTGCATTTTATATTATTCTCTGCACCCTCTGTGACCTCTCATGCCATTTATTCCTAACAAAATATATGCCAGTGTTTTTCCAGCAAGAGACGGGGATGTCACCGAATGTCACACAGACATTTGTCCTTGTCTCAGCCCAATAGCAAAACCAGTGTGGTTTAAGTCATTAGCTCATACTCCATTTACATTGCACAATGACCAGTAGTTATTATTGGCCTTCTTCCCACTAGATGTATTTAGATGGCTGCTGACATTTAAAATAGAGACATTACTAGGGGAATATTCTGTGTACATATATACACCCCTTCCTTGAATTATTGCCATCAATTAAAGCTGCTCTGCCCATAATGTGTATGTATATGTATGTGTATTGTATATTATAGTTGTGCTCATAAGTTTACATACCCTGGCAGAGTTTGATTTCTTAGCCATTTTTCAGAGAATATGAATGATAACACAAAAACTTTTCTTTCACTCATGGTTAGTGTTTGGCTGAAGCCATTTATTATCAATCAACTGTGTTTTACTATTTTTAAATCATAATGACAACAGAAACTACCCAAATAACCCTGATCAAAAGTTTACATACCCTGGTGATTTTGGCCTGATAACATGCACACAAGTTGACACAAAGGGGTTTGAATAGCTATTAAAGGTAACCATCCTCACCCGTGATCTGTATGCTTGTAATTGGTGTGTGTGTATAAAAGGTCAATGAGTTTCTGGACTCCTGACAGACCCTTGCATCTTTCATCCAGTGCTGCACTGACGTTTCTGGATTCTGAGTCATGGGGAAAGCAAAAGAATTGTCAAAGGATCTGCGGGAAAAGGTAGTTGAACTGTATATAACAGGAAAGGGATATAAAAAGATATCCAAGGAATTGAGAATGGCAATCAGCAGTGTTCTAACTTTAATCAAGAAGTGGAAAGTGAGGGGTTCTGTTGAAACCAAACCACGGTCAGGTAGACCAACTAAAATTTTAGCCACAACTGCCAGGAAAATTGTTCAGGATGCAAAGAAAAATCCACAAATAACAGATGAAATACAGGACACTCTGAAAATGTGGTCTGGCTGTTTCCAGATGCACAATAAGGAGGCACTTGAAGAAATATGGGCTGCATGGTCGAGTCATCAGAAGAAAGCCATTACTACATAAATGCCAAAAGTATCCGCTTTCAATATGCCAAACGGCACAGGGACAAGGCCACAACCATAAACGCTACATTTGGAGAGGAGATGGCCTAAGATTAAAGGTATACCGTACCTACTGTGAAACACGGGGGTCGAGTGCTGATGTTTTGGGGATGTGTGAGCTGCAAAGGCACAGGAAATTTGGTCAAAATTGATGGCAAGATGAATGCAGTATGTTATCAAAAAGTACTGGAGGAACATTTGCATTCATCAGCCAGGAAGCTGCGCATGGGACGTACTTGGACGTTCCAACATAACAATGATCCAAAACACAAGGCCAAGTCGAACTGTCATTGGCTACAGCAGAATAAAGTGAAGGTTCTGGAGATGCCATCTCAGTCTCCTGACCTCAATATCATTGAGCCACTCTGGGGAGAACTCAAACGTGCAGTTCATGTAAGACAGCCCAAGTATTTACAGGAACTGGTGGCTTTTTGCCAAGAGGAATGGGCAGCTTTACCATCTGAGAAGATAAAGAGCCTCATCCACAAATACCACAAAAGACTTCAAGCTGTCATTGATGTTAAAAGGGGCAATACACGGTATTAAAGCGGGATTCCACCCTAAAGTGGAACTCCCGCTTTTCGGAACCCTCCCCCCCTCCGGTGTCACATTTTGGCACCTTTCAGGGGGGAGGGGGGTGCAGATACCTGTCTAAGACAGGTATCTGCACCCACTTCCGGCATAAACTCCCGTGGGAGTTTACGCAAGTTCCTGTCCCAGCGCGCTGTCTGCCGGGACACACACGCAGACAGCGCTGAAGATTCTCATTGCGCGGCGCGATTCGCGCATGCGCAGTAGGGAATCGGAAAGTGAAGCCACTTCCTGATTCCCTTACCGAGAATGGCGCCGGCTACAGCAGAGAGCCGAGCGATCGATCGGCCTCTGCTGCCGACACCGCTGGACCCTGGAACAGGTAAGTGTCCGTTTTTTTAAAAGTCAGCAGTATTTGTAGCTGCTGGCTTTTAAAAAAAAAATTTTCAGTACAGTCCCGCTTTAAGACCTGGGGTATGTAAACTTTTGGCTAGCTTCTGTTGCCATTATGATTTTAAATGGAGTAAACACAGTTGATTATATATAAATATATTATCCCTTTCATGACTACGCCTATTTCTGACATTTTGGTGTTTTACAAGTTAAAATTCGTTTTTTTTTGCTAGAAAATTACTTGGAACCCCCAAACATTTATTTATATATAATATTTTAGCAGAGAATCTAGAGAATAAAATGGTGATTGTTGCAATATTTTGTCACACGGTATTTGTGCAGCAGTGTTTTTAAGCGCAACTTTTTGGGAAAAAGATACTTTCGTGAATTTTTTAAAAACAAAACAGTAAAGTTAGCCCAATTTTTTTGTATAGAGTGAAAGATGTTACGCCAAGTAAATGGATATCAAACATGTCACGCTTTATAATTGCATGCACTCGTGAAATGGCGACAAACTACGGTACCAAAAAAATCTCCATAGGCGACGCTTTAAAAATGTTTTACGGTTACCAGGTTAGAGTTACGGAGGAGGTCTAGTGCTAGAATTATTGCTCTCATTCTGACAATCGCGGCAATACCTCACATGTGTGATTTGAACACAGTTTACATATGTGGGCACGACTTCCATATGCGTTTTCTTTGCTCACGGAAGGGGTGCTTTAAAAAAAAAAACTTTTTTTTTTTTTTTTTTCTTATTTATTTAATTTTATATAACTACATTTTTGTGTTTTTTTTTTTTTTAATTTTTTTTTATTTTTTTTTTTTTTTTTTTATTTGATCACTTTTATTGCTGTCACAAGGAATGTAAACATCCCTTGTGACAGTAATAGGTGATGACAGGTACTCTTTATGGAGGGATTGGGGGGTCTAAAAGACCCCCAATCCCTCCTTTGCACTTCAAAGTATTCAGATCACCGAAAACAGTGTATCTGAATACCGTAATATTTTTATAAATTTTTTTTTTTTTTTTTTTTTTAAATCCGGTGCCATTGGCAGCCGAGTAAACGGGAAGTGACGTTGCTTCCATGTTTACATCCAGGAGACTGGAACCAAGCCGTTTCCGGATTCGTTCCAGTCTGTCACTAGCCACCGGAAGCGGCGGATGTTCGATCGGGCCCCCCGATGGAACGGGAGGCCCGGTAAGAGCGACGAGAGGGGGGGCGCTCCTCCGATATAACAGCCGAGCGACTTTTAGCTGCTCAGCCCATTTAAAGTGATTGTAAACCCTACCCTACCACTTTAACCTACAGGTAAGGCTTACTTGTAGGTGCAACAAATATCTCCTTAACCTACACGGTTAAGGAGATATTTTCCTAAAAACGGGCACCGATGCAAGCACACTGAACATGCCGTCAGTGAAGGCCAACATGTCGTCACTGACGGCTCCCGCGCGCATGCGCTGGAGTGGTGTCATCGCTGCTCCGGCCACTCACAGCGCCGGAGCAGCGATACCCGGAAGGAAGATGGATGCTTCGTGCAACAGGAGACAGCGGTGACATCGCTGGCTCCTGTGTCAGGTAAGTGACACATAATGGGCTACTATGCGATGCATAGTAGTTACCCATTATGCTTTATCTATGCAGGGAAACAAAGAGGAAGTAAACCCATTAGGGTTTACTTCCTCTTTAAACTAATGACATACTGGCAGCCGCACACAAAGAGGTTATGTGCAGGCAGGGATAGATGCAGAATCTGGATGCAGTCAGTCATGTCCAGACTCGGACATGTGTCTCAAGCTATAGGCAACCACTTTCTGCGGCTACACGTGAAAAGGGCAGCAGCTGTCAGCCTATCATTAACCACTTCAGCCCGGACCAATTGGCAGCCAAAGGACCAGGCCCCTTTTTGCGATTCGGCACTGCGTCGTTTTAACTGACAATTGCGCGGTCATGTGACTTGGCTCCAAAACAAAATTGGCGTCCTTTTTTTCCCACAAATGGAGCTTTCTTTTGGTGGTATTTGATCGCCCCTGCGGTTTTTATTTTTTGCGCTATAAACAAAAATAGAGCGACAATCTTGAAAACAATGCAATATTTTTTGCTATAATAAATATCCCCAAAAAATATATAAAAAAACATTTTTTTTCCTCAGTTTAGGCCGATACACATTCTTCTACATATTTTTGGTAAAAAAAATCGCAATTAGCGATTATTGATTGGTTTGCGCAAAAGTTATATCGTTTACAAAATAGGGGATAGTTTTATAGCATTTTTATTAATATTTTTTTTTTTACTAGTAATGGCGGCGATCAGCGATTTTTTTTTTTTTTTTTTTTTTTTTTTTTTTATTTATTTATATATTTTTTTTTTATTATTGTGACTGCGACATTATGGCGGACACATCGGACATTTTTGACACATTTTTGGAACCATTGTCATTTGTACAGAAATCGGTGCTATTTAAATGCATTGATTCCTGTATAAATGACAGTTGTAGTGAAAGAGTTACCCACTAGGGGGAGGGGAGGGGTTATGGGCTGTGACGTGTTTTTTTTTTTTTTTCCTTTACATTAGGGGGTGGGGCTGACGTCATTGATTGGCTGTTCCCGGTCATCGGGAACAGCCAATCAATGACAGGCAGAGTAGGAAGCGCGGGGAGAGGTTTGTTTACACATACTCATTCTTCAGCTCCGTGACCCGATCGCGGGACACCAGCGGTGATCGGGTCCACTGGTCCCGCGGCCGGGGTCACGGAGCTCCCGACCGGGTCGCGAGCACGCCGCTGGCGGCGTGTGCGTGACCCATGGGCAGGCATTTAAAGGATCGCGTACAGGTACGTGATTTTGCCTGCCCGTGCCATTTTGCCGCAGTATATCTGCGTTAGGCGGTCGGGAAGCCGTTAAAGTGATTGTAAACGATCACCTTGTAAAACAACCCATTCAGTTGAAAATGGAAATGAAAGGCTTAACATTTTTTTATATAGATCTGAAAAAAATAAATAAATACACTTTTTTTGCCTTTTTTATAAGTGATCCATTCTGCATAGGAGCTGGGGGGGGGGCTGCTCTTTTGGGAGGCGTTGTGCACACGCTAATACGCATGCGCGACCGGCGTTTGGCCATTTTACATATCAACGCATGTTGAATAACCGTCAAGGTACGATGTTAATAGGTTTTTGTTGCAGAGCTACTTTTTTTATTTTTTTATAAATGCAAGTCAATTAGATCTCAGAATCAGTTTGATGCAGTTTAGACAGAGGTTAGCTGATTGTTTAAAGTACCTGTGATGTCACCCTTAAATGGAATTTTTTTTTTTTTTTATGTGCATTATAAAAAACAAAAACATCTGGAGAGATATATATTTTTTTTTTTATTTAAAATTTTTTTTACTCTCGTCTAAATGCGCTCCCTCTTGTCAATCATCTGGGACACACACAGGTCCCAGATGATTGCGCGGCCAATCACGGTGCGCAGCGCCACTCGCGCATGCGCAGTGGGTGCCCGGCTGTGAAGCCACAGCCGGGCGTCCAAAGTTACAATGCCAGCGCCACTGAGCGGAGGGGGAGACAAGCGGGGGCTTTAATCCCCTGCATCGCTGGACCCTGGGACAGGTAAGTGTCCGATTTTAATAAAAGTCAGCAGCTGCAGTATTTGTAGCTGCTGACTTTTTTGAATTTTTAGCGGAACACTGCTTTAAAGTGTTACAGACAGATTTTACTGTTGTGGGTTTAGTATGTGCAGAATAGTATGCTTGTTATACTCACTGTGGAACTTAACATCTGTATTGTGTAATAAGGCTCTTTTGATCCTGTATGGACAGATCCACCCCCTCCTGCAGGCCAGATGAGACACAGTAAGGGTAGTACTGCTGCACATGCTCAGTTTGATCTCTATTGCTGGAGAGAACATTTCCTTGTTGATCTGAGCTAGCCAGGTCACATGGTACTGACATCACACATGTGGGAGTGTATACAGATCCTAAATGACAGCCCAGTCCCTCCTTTCTCCTCTATGCCTAGTAACTAAAAAAAGAACACAGTGGGTGGGATCTCACATCTTGATTGATGGATGATCCGCCTCCCATAACAGCATGAAGACACAGGCTGTAGTGGAAATCTCCTCCTACCGAAACACTCAGCACTCGGGCAGACACTGAAGGTTATCATGTGACCGTGGTATACAGATCAGACAAAAAGGTATATAGTGGCAGTTTTTTATTGTAAAAAAGATTTATAAGCTGTGGGCACCGTGGAAGGGGGGGGGGGGGGGCGCACGCAGATGAATATTTTCATATTACTGGGTTTAGTAACACTTTTTTTAACCTGATCTCAAATACAAGCAAAAGGCAACCAAACCCCCATAAATACAAGCACTTATCTGGGATCTCTCTGTATTCTATAGCACACACTTCATGGTCAGGTTTCTTTTAGCAAATGATACCTTCTTTATGCCATATCCCCTATTATGAAGAAAAAATTGAAGTCATGTCACTTCCAGTGCTCTCACTGACGTCCACTGAGTGACTTGCAGGTATTGGACTGACCTTTGCAGTGAAAAAAATATTTGAGGGTAATTGTCAGGAGCTTGTTATACTTTATCGTTAGTTTATCCTCTTCAGCACTTATTCAGCAAGATTGCTCTGTCACATAAATTACTTGTTCTCACCAGCCCGCAGGCTAAAATGGGCAATTTTGGCTTGTTGGATGGCGTTTGTTGCATAGGAGTGGTGCCAAATGAAAATTTGACACAGCAACCATGTAAAACTTTGGAAATGATTTGTTGCATTATTTTAGTTTACTTATTACCCTAGTTTATTTATAGCCATAATTGAGCATTCAAAACAAATACACAATGGAGGGAATTTTACTAAAACTGGAGCAGACAGAATTTGGAGCAGCTGTGCATCAGCTTGTTCAGTTAAAGCGGTTCTGCACTCTGTAAAAAAAAATTTTTTTTAAGGACGTAATATAAAGTATGCTTACCTTTATTAGGGGACTCACCTGTTCCATCTTCCATCTCGATCGCCGCCGGTTTTCATCCGCTGAAGTTCCTCGTCTTCTTCTTTAGTGCTGGGGGCCATCTTGCCTGTGGGCATGTGAAACCCCACAGGCACTGTTGATGGCCCAGCATGCACCGCCTTTACTCGCGCGTGCGCAGTAACGGCACATCTGCCGACATCTCACGAGATTTCGGCAGATGCGGCCGAAATCTCGGGAGATTTCGGAAGATGTGGCCGAAATCTCGCGAGATTTCGGAAGATGCCCGCACTGACTCCTGGGATCAATGACACCAGATCCCAGGAGACAGTGCGGCGTGACGACGATCGATGCAGAGACCCCGCCCGCCGCCGCAGAGGGAGAAGACCGGAAGTCTTCAATTACAAGGTAAGTAAAAAAAAAAAAAAAAAAACATTTCATTTAGTACTCTTTGCCTGATTTGGAAGGCAAAGAGATTTACTAAATGAAATGAGTGCAGAACCACTTTAAGCTTTGAAAATAAAAGCTAGACACTGATTGGTTGCCATGCACAGCTGCTCCAGATTCTGTCTGCTCAAGTCTTAAGCTGGGTACACACTAGAAGTTTTTTCTTTTCATTCCATTCTGCAAACTAAAAAAAAAAAACAATCGTCGTACTAACACAAGCGATGTTAGTGCAGTGATCTCCCCTCTTGTGCTATTTTATTCTTACAGGGGAACTGCTCTCCCGCCAGAACACACTGATTAGCACTTGCAGCCATTGGCTGTCAGCACTGATCGGATGCTGGTCTTCCAGCGTACCCATTCGGCAGAAGCCAAATGGGTACGCTGGACCCAGAACAGAACAGACAGCTATACACACAGGCCCACGCAATTTTTATTTTCTGATTCAGGGTTTCCCTTTTAATATTCATACCAGACCCAAAGGGCCTGGTAATGGACTGGGGGGGGGGGGGGGGGGGGGGGGGGGGGGGAACCCATGTACTTGTTTTTTTTGTTTTTTTTCCAATGAGTCTTAGCTCTATTGCTAAGACCCGACAATTCACTTCAGCCGCAATGTTTTAAATTACTTTTTTCCTTTTTCCTAGAAATGTAATTTTTCTGCAGTATTGTTCTAAACACTGGACAACTATGCCACTTTACAGGCATACTATAGACACCCCCCCCCCCCCCAGGCACGATATTTAAAGGAATATTTATAGTTTCACTTTAAGCATTATTAAAATCACTGCTCCCGAAAAAAATGCATTTTTTTTACTTTTTTTTTTTTTTAGTATTGATACTTGTCCCCTGGGCCAGGACCCGGGTCCCCAAACACTTTTTATGGCAATAACTTGCATATAAACATTTGAAATGAGCACTTCTGATTTTTCATGTTGGTGTCCCATAGATTTTATACAGTGTTCCGCAGCGTTCGAATTTGCTACGAACCCTGCATATTGTTCGGTGTTTGCCGATTGTCCAAACAACCAAAGTTCGGCCCATCCCTATTGGAAATTATAGTCCAAAAGGTAACATCTGAATTCTTTTTAGGTTAGCATGTAGGAGTTACTATTTCCTCACCAATCTTTTGATTTAAACGTTTTGCCTTATGTTGGTGGTTTATAGACAATGGATATTTTCAGAGACATTGTTTCAGGAGGCCTAAGTCAGGCAAAGGATTTTCTGTTGCTGTGACTTGTCGAGCTGTTCTCTTGAGGAATTAGGCCATGAGGGGAAGCAGCTGCCAGCACCAGTGACCAGTTTGCTTTGGGCTTAGCATAAGATAAGCAGCTCAACACATTGACGCAGCGTTTCAGAGAAGGTGATCAGAGGCGCCCCTGTCCCCTCGCCAGCCCTCTAATCTCTTGCTGTGGAAGTGACCGGCTCCATTTTGGCCAGTCTGGAAGTGTAGTGTGATGACACGCTCGCCTAGCTAACATGTGGCTACAGGTTTTCCCACTGACCTGTTTCTCTTGACCTATGTGAAGGCTCGGAAATGGAATTACCCCGATTATTAAAGATTTTCTAGATTGTTATACTGTGGAAGATGTAACAATTATGATCTGTGGAAGTGACACGTACTAGATGTCTAAGAACAGTTCTGGAATCTCTTATGGCTCAGCAGTCACTCCTAATCAATGACTGAAAAGATGGGTAAGATCTGAATGCGCTTCTATTTGGATTTATAGCTTTAATCTGGCTTTGTCTGTAACAAGTGGTTTAAATATCGTTATGACTTATTTCAGGAGTTTGTGTGTTCACTGTAAAGATTTCTAGCATCCTGGGGTCTAATTTTTATTATTTTTTGAATGATTAGTCCTTCAATATTGTTTACATCATTAAAAACTGTGGTTGGTATTGGTAATGAATAAACGAGCTGTTGGCTGTTTAATTTTAATGGAAGACGTCTGATGTGTTAGTGCGTATATAGAATGGCATCCCTTAATGTCAATATACTAACATTTCTAATTTGTTTTCAATGAGAAAACTTTACAAACAGTGACCTTCCTAGCTAAGTAGTAATTAAGACAGCCAGCCCTAATTTCTGTTCAGCGATTGAATAAATAGCCATAGTGTTTTAATCTATTTGAAAGCAGTGCAATATTTGGAGTTGTACTTCCTGAAATGTTTGGTCCATGAACATATTTTTTATTTTATTTTTTCCCTTTTTCTATTGCCTTTAAGCTGGGTAGCAAAACCCATATGATCAGCACCAACAATTAGAATGTGTTGTAAATGTGTGGTACAGCATTGTGAAAGTATAGAATATAATAATGTGAGTTCATTTTGTGGTGTTTTAGTTGCGTTACTTGATGTTTGACCTTTTGAGATAATTGGCTAGTTAGGGGCTCATATCTAGATTGTTGGGCATGTGAATGGTTGTTGCTAGTTTCATAGTAGAGCAAGCACCTTGGGCATACGTCGGAATGTATGTAGCAGTTACCTATAGCAACTGGATTTCCGCAGTTTATATTAGTCAATGGTTTGGATTCGCTGGGTTGCAATTATTAGCAGTGTTAAATAAGGATTTTTATCTGACTCTGTTTTATAATATATAAGATTCATAATATGACATTTTATTGGTTATGCCCACTAGTTTTAAAGGCCAAGTGTTTTTTAGCCTTTTCTACTAGTACTTTTGTATGCACTTTGTTATGTAATGTCTAGAAGTTACTATAATTTGTTTTACATATTTCATCGCTGTGTACACCATGTCCCCATGTTGAGGTTTTGTACTTGTCAGCATTAGTGGATAGCTAGCTACATGTTCCGTTATGTCTCTGGTTCTTACATTTTCTAAATATTTCATATTTTTGACTTGACACGCTATATGGTGGTTGGGTGTAGTTTCTTGCCAGTTTCCCCTTCCTCCTGCCATGTCATAGCCCTCTCCTATTCTGGGAGTCCCTAATTAGTCCCCTCAGCCCCTCCCCTCTCCTTCCCTTCCTGCAAAATGTCTTATGTAGCTGCTGGGCGGAAGTGAAAGGGAATACTACAGAGTATAAAATAGCAATATGGGGTTTGCGATTGCTGGCTTTCTTTTATAGATAAAGGATCCAGGGCTTTCATTATTTTTCTGTTCTATATCTATATCATAGGTGTGCGCAGCGCTAATAACTACATGCAGTGGCGATTCCCCCTACTACCTGGGCTTCCCCCGCGTTGCCCCTGCCCTGCAGTGCTGCTGGCTTCCCTCCTCTCCCTGCAGTTGCTGCGGGGAATGTTTCAGGGTGGAGAGTGGGGGAAGGGGCTGGTAAATATGTCTTTTACCAGCGCCTTCCTTTTCTAAATGAACAGTGAACTCACTGTGTTCATTACTAACTGAAGCATAGTAAACTGTGTTTACTATGCTTAAGTATGTGAATGAATAGGAAGCCGCTCAGCACAGAGCACTTCCCATTCATTCATTGTCCTGTGCAGCTGAGGCTGCAGAGAAAGGCATGTGTGTTTGAGCTTTGGGGTGCACACCCTAATGCAATAAAAAGAAATAAAAAATTATAGATCAGGTACTAACCACTACACACTACATAGATAGGTTGCATACACTTGACATAGTCCAGTACAGGTCTTTTTTTTTTTTTTTTTTCTATCTGCACCTCACGTGACAGCCAACAGCTGTTCCACCCTGCTTTTACTGTATTCATGGCCGATTGCTTGGGAAAGGAGAACATGTTAAGAAGATTAGCATGAAATTCTTGGTGTGCTATAGTGGATTTGTGATACTCAGACTCTATGGTATTTGTAGGCCTTTCTGTTATCATTCTTTTCTGTAAATTATTTTAAAGAATGCCTTTTTATACAGCAAAATGTATGTTAAAACAACAAAATAGTTGTTGTTGTATTTTTATTTCTATGTAGGTGTAAAAGATATTGTGTACCGTCATATTCCAATTGCCAAAATAATTCATAATAAAACAACTCGGAGTATAATTGTATTGGTGGCGCATTTAGCTATTTTGATATATCCAGAGAAACCAAGCATCTTTGCAAATGTGAGAATCTTCCTTTTAGCTTTTTGAGTTATGATCAGTGTTGGTCATCTTACTTTAAAAAAGTAATTTAGTTAAGTTACAAATTACTTCTCCCAAAAAGTAATTGCATTAGTAACTCGGTTACTACATTGGAAAAGTAATTAGTTACGCAGCAAAGTAACTGTGACTTTTTTTTTTTAATATTCTATACGTGTAACTAAGGGGCGGGTCTAGTATTACTGTAACCAAGGGGCGCATTTATTATTATTGTTATATATCGTGTAACCAAGGGGCTGCTCTATTATTACTCTAACCAAGGGGCAGATCTGTTATAGCGTGTAAGCAAGGGGCAGGTCTATTATTAATATATCGTGTAAGGTGCGGATGGCTACAGAAGAGGGCGAATGTTAAATTAATGGGCAGAGCTCGATATATAACAATAATAATAAATGCGCCCCTTGGTTACAGTAATACTAGACCTGCCCCTTAGTTACACGATAGATGCCCCTTGCAGAGTAGCACGAGCATCAGGAGCGTGCGGCATCGCCTCGTACAATTACATGTTAAAGCGGTTCGGCACTCATTTCATTTAGTAAATCTCTTTGCCTTCCAAATCAGGCAAAGAGTACTAAATGAAATGTTTTTTTTTTTTTTTTTTTTTTTTTTACTTACCTTGTAATTGAAGACTTCCGGTCTTCTCCCTCTGCGGCGGCGGGCGGGGTCTCTGCGTCGATCGTCGTCACGCCGCACTGTCTCCTGGGATCTGGTGTCATTGATCCCAGGAGTCAGTGCGGGCATCTTCCGAAATCTCGCGAGATTTCGGCCACATCTTCCGAAATCTCCCGAGATTTCGGCCGCATCTGCCGAAATCTCGTGAGATCTCGGCAGATGTGCCGTTACTGCGCACGCGCGAGTAACGGCAGTGCATGCTGGGCCATCTAAAGTTCCTGTGGGTGTTTCACATGCCCACAGGCAAGATGGCCCCCAGCACTAAAGAAGAAGACGAGGAACTTCATCGGACGAAAACCGGCGGCGATCGAGATGGAAGATGGAACAGGTGAGTCCCCTAATAAAGGTAAGCACACTTTATATTACATCCTAAAAAAGCTTTAACTGCGCCTGCGCGGTGTAGAGTTCACTCAGAGCTGTTTAGGTTCGGAAATTTTCGGAAGTTCCGTAGTCCTTCGTACTGCGCAAGCGCTGCGCCTGCGCAGTACAGGGGGTCCTTATCCGGCGGGGGAACTTTTTTGGCAGGATACCGGAATTACACTACTGCCATCTAGTGGCGGTAGATGTAATTGGGGTAACTAAGCCAAAGTAATGGGAACTGAGTTACCATGAGGGGAAAAGTAATCAGTTAGATTACTCGTTACCCTCTAAAGTAACTGCGTTGCGTAACTCAGTTTATTTTAACTCAGTTACTTACATCACTGGTTATGATAACATGCTAATTTCAGTGTAAACATTGTCTTGTCTATATTTGACTAGTCTGCTGTCTACCTTGTAATTGCAGACCACAGCTTAGAACAAGGAGGCAGCCATCATCCTAATGATACTACCTATGTTGCAATGTACCATTGGAAGAAACCAGCCTGCATATCCATTCAGCTACTACTGTGAGGAGGATACGTGTCTGCAGACCAGGACTGACAATAAGGCATCATCAGATTCTGCTTGGGCTTGGTTCACACTACTACAATGCCACTTTGATGCGATTTACAGTGTGATTATGTGGCGTGAATTTGATGCTACTTTGCATATTCTATAGGGCCAAGTCGCACTGTAAATTGCACCAAAGTAGGTAGTACAGGGACGTTTTCCAAAATTGCACCATTAAGTAGCATTGATTCGAACAGGCACCACTAAAAACAATGAGATTTTCCTTTAAATGTGATTCTGTGTGACTCAAGTCATATCAGAAGTTGCACTACTATGATAACAGCAAACAAACACTCTTGCACATTAGTGTGATGTCCTCCGGGTGATCTATTACTCAAGGGGTGGTTTCTCTGGCCTTGCTGCCCTCCAGGATAGGGGATATCCTAATAATCACAGAAAACGTAAAGGGAAGAGGGCGCACCAGCCTTGGGCATTATCCCAAGTAAATTTATTGATGAAAACAAAGTAAAACTACTCGCAAACATATGGAGAAATATCACTTGGCACTTGTATCACCTATTCGTGGCAATCAGTCCTGAAACCAGCAGTCTCTCGATGGCAAAGGAGAGGACATTAGGATCGCTGTTGGCCGACGCTGGCTCTGAGGTAGACGGTGCTCTTTCAAAGCGTGTCAGTAAGCAGTGGTCCTGATGTCCTCTCCTTTGTCTGGAGACTGTCAGTTTCAGGACTGATTGCCACGGATGTTTGTGTGTAGTTTTACTTTGTTTTTATCAATAAATTTACTTGGGATAATGCACAAGGCTGGTGTGCCCTCTTCTCTTTTTCTTGCACCATTATGAACCAGACTTTAATTTGCGAGGCGTTGGGAAGCACTTGGCTTATTAGTTACAAAGTTTATTTTATTTATGGAAATTCAAATTTATGGTTGCAGGTTTATGGTTTAATATTATTCACTTCATTTTGTGATTATTACTGAAAAGGGCATTCTAGAATGATCTGTGCTGGGTGTCAAATCTGCTAACTTCACTACATATTTTTTTTTCTTTAAATGTGCTGTAAATATAATTTTAGCTGGGATTTCCTAAACCCGAAAATAATTTTTGGTTTCCTCAGGGGTGAGAAGGTTGAGATAGGCTGGGTTAAGATTTGTAAAATTGACAGCTCTGCTATAATACGGGGAGGACTCCCTAAATTATGACAGATCTGTCACTTTTTTTAATTGTGGCCTTTTGGATATGCACACCTTAACATTTTTATGTGTTTAAAGCATAATAAAATGTTAATTTAAGTGTACTATGATTTCCTTGCTGATTTTTATATATTATAACAAAGTAAAACGATGTAGTCATTTGACTTAAAAGCAAAGATCGTTTATTAATGCATGCAGCCCCAGACCATGACACCATCATGCTTGACTTGTAGGCAGACACACTTGTCTTTGTACTCCTCACCTGGTTGCCGCCACACACGCTTGACACCATCTGAACCAAATAAGTTTCTTGGTCTCATCAGACCACAGGACATCCAGTAATCCATGTCCTTGGTCTGCTTGTCTGCAGCAAACTGTTTGCATGCTTTCTTGTGCATCATCTTAGAAGAGGCTTCCTTCTGGGACGACAGCCATGCAGACCAATTTGTTGCAGTGTGCTGCGTATGGTCTGAGCACTGACAGGCTGACCCCCCCACCCCTTCAAGCTCTGCAGCAATGCTGGCAGCACTCATACATCTATTTCCCAAAGACAACCTCTGGATATGATGCTGCGCATGTATACTCAACGGTCAACTATGGCGAGGCCTGTTCTGAGTGGAACCTGTCTTGTAAACCGCTGTATGGTATTTTTCAGATCCTCAGAGGGTTCTTTGCCATGTTGAACTTCCAGTATGAGAGAGTGAGAGCGATGACACTAAATTTAACTCACCTGCTCCCCATTCACACCTGAGACCTTGAAATACTAATCAGTCACATGACACCAGGGAGGAAAAATGGCTAATTGGGCCCAGTTTGGATATTTTCACTTAGGGGTGTACTCACTTTTGTTGCCAGCGGTTTATACATTAATGGCTGTGTGTTATTTTGAGGGGACAGCAAATTTACACTGTTATACAAGCTGTACAATCACTACTTTACATTGTAGCAAAGTGTAATTTCTTCAGTGTTGTCACATGAAAAGATGTAATAAAATATTTACAGAAATGTGAGGGGTGTACTCACTTCTGTGAGATACTGTAGCCCTCACTGTTACACAAAATAATTCCACAATCTGATGACATTTCCATAGAAACAACCTAAGGCCCCTTTCAGACGAGGCGGACTCCGCTTGCACGGAGCCCGCCTCTGTCCGCCGGCTCAGCGGGGGATCTGTCCGTTGATCTCCGCTGAGCCGGCGGATGACAAGCCTCTCTCCGCTCACTGAGCGGGGAGGGGCTTGCGAGCGCCGCTGATCTCTATGGAGAGATCGGATGAAAACGGACAGTGTGTCCGTTTTCACCCGATCTCACCCGATCTCACCCGATCCGACGGATCTGGACGTGTGGTCCATACGTCTGGATTTGGCGGATCGGACCGGATCGGATGTCAGCGGACATGTCTCCGCTGACATCCGACGCTCCATAGAGTAACATGGAGCGCCCGTTCAGATCCGCCGTCAAAACTGACAGGCGGATCTGAACGGGCCTTCCGTGTGAAAGGGGCCTTATACTCCAAATTCTGCCTTTAGGGTATCTGCACATGGCTGATTGAACTTTTATGCCTCCTTTATGCCAAGAAATATTGGCAAAATAAAAAATGACATGTATGTTGCAGTCTGCATTAATACAGCAGTTGTTGTTTTTTTTCTTATACTCTCTAACTTATTACCTGCTGATCCGGCCAGTAGATCCTTTACTTTTCCACTTTCTGGAACAAGCCAAGATGCCAAAAGTTTAGGTTACAGGGGTTATTACAAACTAACACTGGCAGGATTGCTTATAATGGTCAGATTTTATTAATATGCTTTTTTTCCCCCAAAAAAATAGCTGTAACTGCTTAAAATATGTTAGCTGCGTAATTGAGCTTTATTTTGTTTGTCATTTACTTGGAGTCCATTTAAAACTATAATGGCAAATTCACAAGCTACATCGTGATGCACACACTAAACATGTGTTGTGTTAATGCAGACCATTGATTTGATCGGGCTGCTTATACACCAAAATGGTGCAAGTGCCAGTCTAATAAAAGCTTCCTGGTTTTGTTATTGCATTGTTCTCATGCATGGGCATCCTCGTTAAGGTGCTGGACTGTGGAATTTTTGTATCCGATGTGTTTGTTCTGCATGGTCTTTGGAGGGACAACATCTCTTTGGCTTGTTTAATATATTCTATTTACCTAGGGCACTGCTGACAGAGCACCCAGCTTCCTCAGCAGAGGAAGCCTAAGGAGTAGACTGGCGAGTCTTCTCCCTCTTACTGTTTAAAACATTACTTTTATTTCCTCATCTAGCCCCTCCAAGTCAGGTTTCCTGTTTGCCTGGAAGGTCTGGCATTCAGAGTCTGCCAATTCCTCAGGCAAGCATTTCTCAGCATGCATGTGCTACCCACAGCGATGAAGGATGTTTGGATAACTTCTATTTGCAATGATTGGATGCTGGGGGTGAAGATCCATGTGTATAACTTGCAATTCTTACATTTAGGGGCAGGAGAGGGCAGCCCAACTATCAGATCTACATTGAGTCCTCTGGCCTCCTAGATCAATGTTTCATTACCACAGTTCCTCTAGTGAGTGTTTTTAAGGGGCTTTTTCTCCAGCTTGTTCAACATTCCCATACACAAAGTGTGCACAAATTCTGAATGTCCTCATTTGAATCCAGGAATTCCTCATGGAATCCACAATACACGTATTTGCCTCACCAGGAGGGGCCCCCCCCCCCCTTAATTCAGTGGACATCAAGGCTGTGTACCTGTATGTTGTTATCTTTTCCAGCACATCTACGTTTCTTACGTTTTGCTGTGGAGCCCCTACTCTGCCTGTTGGTGACCCTGCCCATCAGCTTTTCATCTGCACCTTAGGTTTTCACCAAACTGTTAACCACTGTAATACCACTGTTGTGATCTCATGGCATACTTGGACAACCTCCTGTTGAGGGAACAGTCAGCGTGGGCTTCTATTGGACAACACAACCTTAACTGTCTAGACGTTGCAGCCGTTCGGGTGGATTCTGAAACTTCAGAAATTGTCATGGGAACTGACTCATCATGTGGAGTATCTGGGTCTAGTCCTGGACACCGCTCAGGTGAAGAACATTTCTTCCACAGGGAAATTTACGATTTTTGCTGAGCCTTCCAGTTCAGGAGTAGTTTTTACTCTCCTTTTTGAATAAGTGTAGCAGACCTAATGGTAACCTCTTTTGAGACAGTTCCATTTCCCAAATTCACTCCAGACCCCTACAACACAACCTTTTGTTGCCATGGAACAAGTCTTTCAGGTCCCTAGACAGATTGTTTGTTTGGCATTGAGAACCAGGTTATCCCTGGCCTGGTGGCTCAGGAAGTCGGCTTTGGAGTCAGTAATTTCACTCATTTGAATGTCCAGAACAAGCCTTTTGATCAATGCCAGTCTGTCAGGCTGGGAGCTATGGGCACCCTGTCGATGCAGGGGACTAGCTCATTTGGGAATATTGTCTCCTGGTGAACATCCTGGAGTGATTTGGCTGGAACTGTAGCATGGCCCCATCCTCTGCTATGGGGTCATCTGATTTTGTTTCAGTCAGACAACGCCATGGCTGTGGCATCACTTAGGTGTGAGAACGGGGCCTTATGCTCTTGTTTCTACCCTGTTCATGTCAAGGAGCACATGACTGGATCTATGAGTGCCTCTTGCCCTTTTCAGCATAGTGCATCCTTTCCCAGTTTGCAAGATTAGCACCTGGTCCTCTGTTTTTGTTTTCCAAGTTCTGCCAGGCAGATATTCAAGCCTGGACAGATGTTTGCTCTGGGCATTAGGTTCTTCCGGTGGCTATGTGTGCTTCAGGCAGTCCAGTGTTTTGTTTTTTGTTTTTTTGTTATATTTTGTTTCTATGTTCTGTTACTCCGTTCCAATACAGTATTTACTTTCCTAGAAGAGTGTTAATCTATTGATATTAGCATCTCCTCATATAATACAGAATTATGCTTTTTCATTAAACTAGTGTAGCGCCGACACTTTAAAGTGTGCGCTATATAGCAAATTTAGTTTTCCACAACTGTAACGGGGTTTCTGGGGGTTAATTGTATAGGTCTTTTTACTTTGGCATCAGTTTGGCTGGGCTTTGCTGGAGTTCTGCCTGGTCATAGGTGCAGTGAGGCACCTATGACAGGCTGAGAACCAAGCCTGGTTGGACGTTTTGGGTACCAATCTTTCTCAGAGCCAATCAGTGGGCGTGTCTGGCCTCGCTGTGTAGTCTGGGCAGGGATATTTAAAGATGCTAGAGTCACGTGTTCAGGGTTCGGCTTGCTCTTTGATTCCTGGTTCCAGTCCGGACCAACCACATGAGGGGTCCCGGACCCAGGAGTGTCTGCCGTCCCCGTAAGCATGGTCACCCTAACCAGCCCCAGAGGCCCTCATGGTCTGGGGTGGGGATCCGTCCGTTCCCGAGCTTCGGAACTGGCTAGTTCGAGGCCCGGTAACTGAAGGAGAACTCAGAGGTGTCCCGGAGTGCTCTCGGCATTGGAGAGACACAGCAACTCGTACAAGCGACCAGGGGAGGACACTTCGGAGGAGGGCCAAGAAGCTGGCTGCTCGGTAAGAGCCTGGGAGCTGAGTTGTATGGACACTAGAGAATCCACATTTCTTACGGTATCGCCAAGGTGGCTGAAAGATCCAGGTACCGTGAGAAGAGTTCCTAATTTATCTTCAGTTATAATCTAGTCTGTGGCAGAGACTTTGAAAATTTCCGAGTCACATGTTGGCTGCTAAATCTACAGTTAGAGATTTATCCAGCAGTGAAGCGCCCAGCTGTGAGTGGCTACTCTCTGGACTATTTAGAAAGACATTCAGTTGATGTCAGCAGTTCTGAAGTGCCTGAGTTTTATCACCCGTGCCCTCTATTCCCAATTGAGAGACTGTTATAGTTGGATGTTACCCCTGCAAATAAAAATCCTCAAAAGGACTTTTGTGTGTCGGCTTCTGAAGTTACTGGGTACTAACCCTGGGAACCCCTAGACAACGAACGACGAGCTATAAGGAGGAGGTAATTGGTAAGCCCAGAAAATTCAATGTCGCCCCAAGGGGTTATGGGCGCTACACTAGAATTTGTTAAGAATTTGGCCCCTTCCACACAGGGCGGGCCCTGTTGAAGTCTGCTTGCTCAGCAGGAAATCTGTCCACTGATCAAGTGGTTGGCTGGTCAGTGTCTGCTTCGGTTATGCAGAGCGGACACAGACACAGCCCCACTGTGCTCTATGGATGGCCGGATATAAACAGACTTCCTGTCTGTTTACACCCGACTGCCATCTGATCCGCCAGACTGATTTGTTGGTGGATCGGATCAGACGTCCATGTACACCTGCCATTCCATAGAGGAGATTGGATGGTCCGATGTCAGTTTTTCAGGCACATTTCAATTTACATTGCAGATTAATAAACATTGGTTTACATTTGGGTAGTTGATTGGAGTGGGCACTGGCTCCATATCTGTGAGCATTATGGGACCCGTGCAAACGCGTACTGGCACATCAGTCTCTTCTCTTTTAAAGTGGTCTTAAACCCAAGGCACACATGTATTATATTGCAGCTTCCCAATTCTTAGATATGTCTGCATTGATTTTCTTTTTTTAGATTTTCTTGTTCTTATTTTCATCTGCAATCTAACCAGTAAGTCTGTGTTTTTCAAAATAAAGAGATCTCTTGCAGATGTATTGGGTCACAGGGATGAGACAAACCATTTAACAGGGGCAGGGGTACTCACAATGGTCAGCTTTTATTTATTTATGTAAAACCTTTATCCCAAAAGGAAAAAACGGTTTGCTGTAACTGCTTACAAAGTGTGAGTTGGAGTTTAACTTCAATTTGTTAGATGTACTAGCAGATATGAATACACCAACACTCCCCTTACCCCCAGACTGACAATACTGCTGTCCAAAGATGCCCCCTGTGCTCCTTCATCCAGAGTGGGGGCACTCTAATACAGGAAATGTGTTTACTGTCCAGATCACCAGATGAAAACAGAGGGGGAAAGGTCTGGAAAAGAAAACAAATGCAGCCATCAGATCTAATGATTAATAAGCTGCAATATATTATATTTTTGGTATTTGTCTTTACCTTTAAAGCAGTATTAAACCCAAGACCAGGGGTGTTTGTGAACATGTACACTTGGCCCACAAACATTTGTGCACAGATTGTTTGGCAAGTCATAACTTTGAAATTTCACCTTATGTCTGTGAACATCCAGAGTGAGTGTATACTTCCCACTGATTTTTTTCTATTAAAATGAGAAAATATTGTTTGATATTCAAGACTATTATTTATATATGGCCTGCTGACCATATAAGCATGCGCTGGATTCTGTGATCAGAGGCGCCCTAATCACTTGTCTTTCATTAGCTTCTTGTAAAGTAGGCGCAGTTCCATGCAAATGAGCAGTAAAGCTGCAGCAGCTGTCAGATATCTATTTGTTTTCTGTTTGCCAGCAGTGTCAGACAATTGTACCAGCCACTCTGTGCTTTCACATAGACTTTGATCTCCTTGCAGCTTGTTCACTGAATATGTGTCTCATCAGTTATTGCCCACTGTTGTCATCTAGATTATTAATGTCCCTAGTAAACTGCATTCTTTCATAGTAACCTTTTGAACAAATTACTTTGTTCATAGTGCCCTTCATAAAATATCAGAAAAAACATAGCTATAGTAAATAGTATTCAGTTGTATGTAGTCAAAATACCTTTACTATACTAGTATTAGATTTTAATACCTTGTATTGTGATATTATTTGACATTATTATTCTTATTGTGAATACAGGTACTTGTATAGCGCTGACAATTTATGCAGTGCTTTGCAGATATATATTGTACATTCACATTGGTCCCTGCCCTCAAGAAGCTTGCAATCTAAGGTCCCTAACTCGTATTTATACATGGACATACTAGTGCCAATTTAGACAGGAGCCAATTCATCTACCAGCATGTTTTTGTAGTGTGGGAAGCAACCAGAGTACCCAGAGAAAACCCACGCAGGCACAGGGAGAACATGCAAACTCCAGGCAGGTAGTGCCATAGTTGGGATTTGAACCGACGACCCTAGTGCTGTCAGGAGGAAGTGCTAGCCACTGTGTTGCCCACTCTGTTATGTGTTGACACTAGTTATGCTGCATTTTAGCATGCATTGTATTAAAGTGATACTAAGGTCTTCTTCTTTTTTTTTTTTCTATAATAAAACAAACACGTTATACTTACCTGCTTTGTGAAATGGTTTTGCACAGAACAGCCCAGATCCTCCTTTTCTCAGGTCCCTCTTCAGTGCTCCTGGCCCCTCCCTCTTGCCCCCACATGAAGCAGCTTGCTATGGGGGCAGTCGAGCCTCGGCTCTGTGTCCATTCTGACAGTGAGCCATGGTTCAGCCCCACCCTCTCTCTCTCTCCTGATTGACTAACTGACTTTAACAGCAATGGCGGCGCCGCCGTATCTCAGCCAATCAGCAGGGAGAGTCCCGGATGGCCGAGACATTGGTGTACATCGCTGGATAGAGAGGGGGCTCAGGTAAGTATTGAGGGGGCTGCTGCACAAAGAAGGTTTTTTATCTTCATGCATAGAATGCATGAAGATAAAAAAAAAAAAAAACTTCTACCTTTACAACTCCTTTTAAGGCAGCCCATTCATGCCACTGTATCAATTTCTGGCAGCTCACCTATGCCTGGTACACACGAAGAGATTATCACACCAATGATCATTCGTTTTTTTGGGGGGGTATTTTTTTTGCATGCTAGTCTCGTATCGAAAATCAAGAGTTTACTAAAGTGGCGAAAATTTTTGTGCGACAGAAAAAGTGATGTAATGTGTTGTAGTGTACTTGTATTGTATTTTTCGAACAATAACTGTACTCATTAATTGAAAAATCGTACGATCTGGTATAGTACGAGAAATTTTCATGCTTGTCCCATCAGATAATATCAGATGAACTGTTGTGATCGGCCCTCAAAAGCTGTGTACAAACAATCAGATTATTGTACGATCACTTTGAAATCTGTATTTTTCATACAATCTTCTGATCGTGTGTTGCAGTGCACTACAATGCACATCCATTAGCAGGGTGTATAACAAGCATCAAGGCATGTGATGCACGCAGCGCAATAATGGGAATGGGCCATGAAAGTATATGTAAAACCTAACTATAAACTTGTCTTATTTGCTACATTTTGGTCTGTTTAAATATACCAGTGAAAATGTTGTTATGTATACAGTATAAGAAAAAAAATGCACATTTGATCCTGCCAGAAATCCAGTAAGCTGATATATGTAGGAAAAATGCCAGCTGTTCTGCAAAACCATAAATAAGTGTGTAACATTTAAATCTATACAGGCTCTCTATCTAGTTATTCTATACAGACATGAGTCCATACAATCATTTTTAACATGCAAATTGTTAAAATATAATTGCAATATCAGGGGTGTAATGGTCCTGGAATTTAATTTAGTGTCGCATAGCAGTTTGTATATTGGTACCCTATAAAATCAACTCTGCTGTTCAGCTTTGCAGTGTTGGAATGTTACGTTTAACAAAGCCCTTGGACAATATCTGTCAGTGGTTTCATTGATTACACTTAAAACGATCGCCTCTCATTTCATGTTGTTCTGTCATCCCGGTATTTGTGTAAGGCAGCTGAACATGTATGGTCATGATAGAAATCACCTGCCACTCTATAGACCACATTTTGTCATGTCTGCTGTAGACCTATTTCTATTGAGGATTTTGCAGTTAATATTTTTTACACTCCATTCATGTGTATGATATTTACAGTGGGTGTAGGGGAAGGTTTGGTGCATAGCCAAATAACCAGAACAGTTTTTACCTGAGATGGTCACACTCATATATGACCCTTACCTGAGATGGTCACACTCGTATATGACCTTTCCTAACAAACGGCTACTAAAGCATGTACAAGATTGTCAGGACTCATTGCTACTTCTAAAATCTGTTTCCCTATTGTAATCCTTGGTATGTTTTTCTTCAGTTTTTGTGCCCTAGGCATGCTGCGTCATGATTTCATTGGATACATACTACACCACATGCTTTTTCTGCATTTGTGTTTACTATTGCTGTACTATTTAATGTGATTGTAAAGCATACATTTCTCTTACATTCACCGACTGACACAGCTCCTCTCTTAGACCATTGGGTTGTTATGCCACCTTCAGGAGAATACTAGGCATTACATGTTAACATGTGATAATAAAATTAGAACTTTCTAGTTCCGCCCAAGGGGCGGTCCCTTAGGTAACAACCCCACAGCATGCTACTGCAGCCTCAGTTTTTTTTTGCCTAGTGAAGGAGAAAGACCTAGGAACCCTGATGGGCCCATCGGTCTGTCTGTTTCTGCAGAAGCTTGGTTTTTGCACAAGATGATAGATCCTGTGATCTGCTATCAACAGCCGGCTGGGTGACAGGCTGGATACCCTTATCCTTGTACTCTCCCCAGTCCGGCCATCGAGCGTGTGCAGGTCGCAGCTACGGCTCGGCAGGCCACGACGAAACCTCAGCTCCAGAGGTGGTCGGTGAGCTTTTATGCTCCGGGCATACATATGACCGGGCTACTGATGTCTGCGTCACAGTATGCCGGGCCAGCAGCTACCCTATACTGATTAGTGAGTAGTTCTGCAATGGAATGTCTCCCAGCTCTTCAGGACTGGTAAGTACAGCTCTCCCTGCCTCGGTGGGGCTGAGCAGCTGGGCATTCCCTGGGAGGTCGATTCGGGGGTCCCTCACCTCCCTCTCTTCTCTCCCTGTCCCTATCCTTCCTCTCCCCCTTTCCCTGTGGGGGATTCTGCATGGGCTGCTCAGCGGTGTGTGTGCCATAGACAGGGGCTCCCCAGGGGGCTCTCACCTGGGGTGGGGACTGCGCTGGGTAGCTGTGCCCTGGTTGTCTGTCTGTAGGTCTCTCCCCTGGGTGTCTGGAGGCTGTGTCTGCTGATCGCTGTAGCGCTGTTTACCGCCATTTCTCTGCCTGTTGTTTCACTGTCCTTCATTGCATACAGTGTTCGGCGGCCATTTTTGGTGTGACCAGGGAGCAGCATGCTCTGTCTCCATTTTACTGTAGTCCGGTGGCCATTTTCCCTGTGATTGTGTCCTTTATACTGGACACTCGGCGGCCATTTTCTTGAAGCCTGAACACTTTTTTTGTCAGTGCCATTCAGAGCAGCTCTGCACAGCGCGGTGTGGTCTCCTATGCATCTGGGAGCTGACACAGGATACAGGCACTATTAGCTGGATGGCGCAGAACCAGTCAGGGTGGTGAGTCCTGCGGGAAAGAGCCCCTCAGCCAGCAGCAGTTAGGAAGGTGGGACCATCACTGTCCTAAGTCCCCAACAGGTGGCAGACAGGGTAGGGTCAGCTTGGCTTCAGAAACTGGTGTTTCTTCCCCCGAAATCCAGGCAATTGCAACCGGTTCACCTGCAGACAGTGCAGTGCCTCTGGACGCCTTGTCGGCGGTCCTCAATTCGTTTGCTGCCAAGATGGAGGCGGTGCGTGGGCGCAAAGGTGGTAAACGGCCCCTGCCCCCCCCGTCCTCCGGGGAGAGCTCTGACGCAGACTCTGGTCCTGCTGAGGCTGGTGATTCCTGTTCTGTCGTTTCAGATGACGCTGACCAGGACCGATCGGACAGTGAGGATGAGTCCCTGTCCGGGTCCGTGCGTGACAAAGCGCTTGTTGGAGCACTTATCACAGCTGTGCATGATACCCTGAAGATTCAGGAGCCAGCAGATCCCTCTGCTGATGTAGCGGTCCCTTTTGGGTCCCATAAGCCAGCCCATTCACCTAGGGTGTTCCCGTATCTGACTTATTTTGATGAGTTCCTTTACAAGGAATGGGGGCGACCGCAGCGGACCTTTTCGGTCCCCAAATACATGGTGGTGTGTTACCCCTTTGAGGGGAGCCTTCTCAAAAAATGGTCGGCTCCTCCGGTCGTGGACCCCCCAGTTTCCGGATTAAACAAAGTAACCACGATCCCGGTAGAGGGGACTCCTGCTTTTTTAAGGATCCCACGGACAGGAAGGCCGAGGCAGTGGCTCGTTCCTTGTTTACGGCGGTGGGGTCAGCAATGCGACCAGTACTGGCATCCGCACTTGTGTCTCAGACACTCACTGAGTGGGCAAAACTTTTGCACCGCGAATTGGGAGAGCAACAGGCTTCTCCTGTCTGCGTGGAACTAGCAGACCAATTAGTGCAAGGCCTTAAGTACATTTGTGACACGCCCCTGGATACTCTCCCTCTGTTATCCAGGGCTTTAGTGTCAGCAGTGGTGCTGAGGTGCCTGATTTGGCTAAAATGCTGGTCTGCTGACCAGGCATCTGTAAAATCCCTGACGGATCTTCCCTTCCTTGGCGACCAGCTCTTTGGAGCCTCATTAGATGTCATTATTGAAAATGCCACAGGTGGTAAGAGTACACTACTCCCACAGGCCAGGAAGGCTAAGGAGCCACGCTGTAGGCAAGGGCCCCCATTTTCCGCTCACAACCGGCTTTTTCGTCCGCCCGGGGCTTCGGCTAAGCATCCCCAGCCCGACAGGACGACCTCCGAAGGACAAAAGCGTCCCTGGAACCGCAAGCCTGCGAGCAAAAGCGCTACCGCATGAAGGTTTGCCCCTGCCTGCAACGCAGGTGGGAGGTCGCCTTCGGGAGTTGCAGCCCGGTGGGTCTCTCGACTGTCTGACCAATGGGTCTGCGATCTGATTTCCTCAGGCTACAAGATAGAGTTCCTCTCTTGGCCACAAAACAGATCTTCCCTCCAGCATACCCATACTCCCGGCTCGCCGGGAGGCCCTATTGGGGGCGGCAAGGGACCTGCTGAGTCGCGGGGTGATAGTACCTGTCCTAGAATCAGAACGTTTCCAGGGGTTCTACTCAAACCTGTTTGTAGTCCCCAAAAAAGGAAGGGGTATGTCCAATCTTGGACCTAAAAGCCCTCAATTACTTTGTAAAAGTACAGAGGTTCAGGATGGAATCAGTTCGCTCAGTAGTCGCTGCACTCCATCAAGGGGACCCCCTGGCGTCTTTGGACATCCAGGATGCGTACCTGCACATACCCATATGCCTTCGGCATCAGAGGTTTCTGCGGTTTGCAATTGGGGAAACACACTACCAGTTTGGCTTTCCCCTTTGGTTTGGCATCAGCCCCCCGAGTCTTTACCAAGGTATTGGCTCCTGTTTTGGCGTTGCTGCGACAATGTGGGATAGCGATCGTGGGTTACCTAGACGATCTCCTGAGAGCATCTTCCGCCTCAGAGTTAGAGGAGGATGTGGCGATCACCATGCAGATACTGCAGGAATTTGGGTGGCTGTTGAACCTAAAAAAAAAGTCGGTGATTGTACCGACTCAGCATTTGGAGTACCTAGGCTTACTGCTGGACTCCATGGAAGCGAGAGTGTTTCTCCCTTCAGACAAGCTGCAGACTCTCAGAGCCGCGGTAAAACTGCTGATGAACCACAAGTGGTCGCCGCTACGCTTCTGCATGCGAGTCCTGGGACTCATGGTGGCCTCCTTCGAGGCAGGACCGTATGCCCAGTTTCACACCAGAGTCTTGCAGAAGGAGATCTTGACAAAGTGGGACAAATCTCCGTTGTCTCTGGATCGGCAGATTCAGGTGAGCCAGTTAGTCAGGGATTCCCTGCTGTGGTGGCTGAGGTCCCCGGCACTTCGGTCCGGGAAGTCGTTCCTACCTCTGAAATGGACGGTGATCACAACGGACGCCAGCCTAACCGGCTGGGGTGGAGTAATGGGAGTTCAGTCGACCCAGGGCCTCTGGTCGGTGGAGGAATCCAAGTTGCCGATCAATCTGCTCGAGCTGAGAGCGATCAGGCTATGCCTCTTCACATGGTTGATAAGACTTCAAGAGCGTCCGATCAGGATCCAGTCAGACAACGCCATGGCGGTGGCATACGTCCATCACCAAGGAGGAACAAGAAGCTCAGCCGCCGCACGGGAGGTCGCTCACATCCTTCAGTGGGCAGAGCGACATGTACCGGCCCTGTCGGCCATTTACATCCCGGGAGTGGCGAACTGGCAGGTGGACTATCTAAGTTGCCAGATGCTGGACCCAGGAGAATGGGAGTTGCATCCGGAGGTGTTCAGGCTACTGTGCCTGTGATGGGGCACACCAGACGTGGATCTTTTGGCCTCCTGTCTCAATCGAAAGGTGCCGAGATTCGTGTCCAGGACAAGAGATCCTTGGGCAGATGCGTCAGACGGTGGCTCCGTGGGATCAGTACCAGCTGATCTATCTCTTTCCTTCGCTGAAACTGTTACCACGTCTGCTCCGCAGAGTGGAGGCCGGGGGATTCCAGTAATACTGATTGCCCCAGATTGGCCCCAGCGTCCCTGGTACGCAGACCTAGTGTGCCTGGTGGCGGACGCCCCATGGCGACTGCCGTTACGAGAGGACCTTTTTTGTCTCAAGGTCCAAACCTCCATCCTGCTTTACCATCGCTGGTTTTAACGGCATGGCTATTGAGAGCCAGGTGTTGAGGAATCGGGGTCTTTCGGACTCGGTGATTCCAACTATGTTGAGAGCACGGAAATCTTCTTCTCGGAAGATGTATCATCGTACCTGGAAGGCCTACGTCTCCATGTGTGAGGAGAAAGGGTGGCGTCCGTGCGCCTTTTCTATATCCAGGATAATGTTGTTTCTACAGCAGGGAGTAGACCAGAAACTGGCTTTAAGCACCATTTAAGGGACACATATCGGCTTTGGCTTTTGAACCTGGTGTTATCGGCACTTCAAAAAACGTCATTTGAAGAGATCAGGGAGATCCCTCTGTTGACTCTTTCCCAGAAAGTGGTCTTTTTAGTGGCCATTACTCCGGCTAGGAGGGTTTTGGAGCTGGCGGCCTTGTCTTGCAAGTCGCCCTATCTGGTTATCCACAAGGATAAGGTGGTGTTGCGTCCGCAACCTGCTTTTCTGCCGAAGGTGGTTTTGGCGTTCCAAATCGTGAAGACATTGTGTTACCATCTTTGTGTCCTAAACCGACACATCCTAAAGAGGTGGCCCTCCATTCCCTGGACGTGGTTCGGGCTCTGATGGTGTATTTGTCTGCTACTAGTCCCTTTCGGAAGTAAGACTCCTTGTTTGTTTTGGTGGCTGGTCCGAAAAAAGGCATAGCGGTCTCGTCGGCCACCATTTCCAGGTGGATCAGACAGATTGTAGTACAGGCCTACGCCTTGAAGGGGCAGGTGCCCCCCTTTCCGGTCACGGCCCACTCCACAAGGGCAATTGGATCGCTTTGGGCTTTCCGACATCAAGCGTCTGTCGCTCAAGTGTGTAAAGCGGCGACTTGGTCGTCTGTTCACACCTTTACAAGATTCTACAAGGTAGATGTCAGTGCATCGGCTGATGCCTGTTTTGGCAGCAAAGTTTTGCAGGCGGCCGTATAATTGCAATTACACTTAAATTTTTTCCTGTTTTTTTGGTAAAAACACAGTACCTTAAGTAAATGCACTGTTGCATTTGTTACCGCAGTTCTGAGGCGGTTTGAAGGTAGTGACTCCCAGTTGAGGATTACTCTGTTTGTTTTTTGTGGGTAACAAAGTGTTTTGGTTCCCACATGCTGTTGTTTTTTGTGGGTAAAGTTATACTAGTTCCCACATGCCATGGTGGGTGAAGTTTTTATGCTGTTTTCCCACCCCTCGTTTTGGCACTGCTTGGGGACGTCCCAATGGTCTAAGAGAGGAGCTGTGTCAGTCGGTGAATGTAAGAGAAAATAGGATTTTTTGTACTCACCGTAAAAACTTTTTCTCTGTAGTTCACCGACTGACACAGCACCCGCCCCTCCTATTTTTGTCTACGTTATACTGCTTGTTGACGTACTGAGGCTGCAGTAGCATGCTGTGGGGTTGTTACCTAAGGGACCGCCCCTTGGGCGGAACTAGAAAGTTCTAGTTTTATTATCACATGTTAACATGTAATGCCTAGTATTCTCCTGAAGGTGGCATAACAACCCAATGGTCTAAGAGAGGAGCTGTGTCAGTCGGTGAACTACAGAGAAAAGGATTTTACGGTGAGTACAAAAAATCCTATTTTTTTGTTTTCTAATATAGCAAACTTGTTACCTGCTCTATGCAATGTTATTGCAAAGTGCAGCCCCAAATGTCCTCTTTTGGGGTCCCCACGTTGGTTCTCTTGTCCTTGCACCACCAAATGAAGCCGCTTCCTCTGGGGGCGCACCTGCAGGCTTGCTGAGTTGTGTGGATAATCTGGTTTGAGCTGGAGACTGCACTGGACTGACTTAATTAGTGTTAAGTAGGTGGCTCTGTGGGCAGTCAAGAAGGAATCACTTCCAGTGAGTTGAGCCCAATGGTGGTAGCTGACCCTCTTGGGGGCTTGAGCTGCTACCTCTCTGTGGTGGTTTCAGTGAGAAGACTTGGGTAAGGAGGAAGGAGCGCCCAGTGTCCAGAAAAAATTATCTCTTTATGTAGGGTTCACAAAAAGTTTACAAAATGTTTTTTTCAATAAATGTTTTGTGAACCCTACATAAAGAGCTGCACTTTTTTGGATGCCGCGCGCTCCTTCTGCCTCACCCAAGTCTTGTGAGGAGAGAAAGAGAGCAGCATTGCTGCATTCGGGCACAGCGCTAAATTGAGATAGGACTTGGGTAAGTGTAGGGAGATGAGGGGGTGATACAATCAGTGGGACATTTTCTAACCTGAAAGGATAAGTAGGGTAAAAGCTCCTTTTGCTCCTACTTCTTCTCCTGTGGGTCACAGGAGTGCAATACGTTCTACACTTCTGTCATTTGTTTTCAGCCGACAGCAGGCTAAAGTCCACTCTGTTGTCGGCTGATGTCACTCAGCCACTCCAGACTCTAGGGGATTTCCAGTATTGTCGGGATCCGTCCAGATGCCTGAGGCAGCCGCTCCCGCCCCCTCCATAGTCTAGTGCTCCAGTGAGCACTGGAGGGCAGAGCAGAGAGCCGGTGATGGAAAGTTCCTGGCTCTCTGCTCACTGAACACTGAGAGCTGAGTGTTCAGCGGTCTTTGATCTCACAGTTCTCGGTCTTGGAGGCGGCGGGGGATTGCTGCTGCAGCCACCTAGGTGAGTATGTGTTTGTTTTTTGTTTTTGTTTTTTAATCCTGCACCTCTTTTAGTGCAAGAAATGCATAGAGGTAAAAAATGCCCTGCCTTTAGAACCACTTTAATCTGTACAAGGCAGCTATAGCATGGCTGTAACTATACAGGGCTGACCTTTTTGATACAGCCCCCAGCTCTGAATTTTAAAATGGTGCCGCTCTTTAAAAAAGGAAAAAAATAAAGTGCTCACCATCCTTGTAACCACCACAACTGACATGAATGAAAATGGACTTGTACATGGAAGTGTCCTACCCTGATCTTCCATGTGCTTACCATGTATTTAAATTTATTTGTGCAATAAACAGATTTTACACAGCAGAGAGAGAGCGAGAGATGGACAATGAGTGAAAGGGGAGGATGGTTTATAGCCTGTCTTTAAAGAGAACCAGTCACAAAAAGGCATTTGGAACAATCTGAAGCCAACCTTTATAATTGGTATAATAGTGCTGCCTTACTATTCACAGAATGCAAGGTGTTTGGATAGAAGGGGCAATAAATTGACACTGCAGCTTCTGTGTATGAAAGCCGCAGCTCTAATCACATCTCCAGAAGTACAATGTTACTAGCTAAAGTATGAATTTTACTGGTTTTACACTACACAGCAGTGATCTGGAATAAGCATTGTTGGGGTAACTTTTTGTTTTGTTTCCCCACCACCAGTGACAAAAACCTTCTTTTTTATTTATTTTTTTTTTAAATAACAAACATGCTATACTTACCTCCGCTGTGCAGCTCGTTTTGCACAGAGTGGCCCCGAACCTGGTCTTCTGGGGTCACTCGATGACTGTTTCGGCTCCCTCCCACAAGGACTCCACAACTTCATGTGAGTACCCTTGCATGGTGTGGCGTGCTTGCGGGCATGCTCCAGTGATACAGCTGGCGGCCATAGCCACTCACTGTATCACTCGGCCCCGGCGTGCTGCGTCATTGGATGTGATTGACTGCAGCGCGAGCCAATGGCTGCGCTGCTTTTAATCCATCCACTTTAGCCAGTCTGGTCATTGTCGGATGTTTTTTCACCTTAATGCATAGAATGCACTAAGGTGAAAACTTTTACCTTTACAACCCCTTTAAGACATACTTATGTAAGTCAGATGTTTGTAATTAGGGGACTGCCTGTAAATGCTAAAATTCTTTATGTAAACAACAAAACTAGAATTTCTGAGCCCAGACATGTATAGCTATGCATCTACAGTTGTCTACCAAACCGTTTTTATAAAAACTAAGTAAACAAATAGAAACTAGTTAGATTTGTATTTCTTTTTTCCAACTTTAAATTTTTTATTAATTTCTAAGTTGACATTTTCCAACATTGTTAACACAGAAATTTTTTTGTAACTTGTAGAAACATTGAGTGTTCCATTGTTTAAACGTATATTAAAGAATAAGTGAAGACGTGATGGGTATTATTATTGTTCTTGGTAATCAATTTCCGCTCACCCCTAATGGGAACAAACTATGGGCAGAGATTGTTCGCCAAAGTTTTTAAATCCACAATTAAGAAAGAAAGGAGGAGCTCCATCACACATAGTATGCGAGTAACTCAAACTTTTGATTAAAGTAAAATATTACAGTTTTTCAAATAGTTAGAAGCTCTTGGATTGTTTAACCAAGCTTGCCATTTCCTTTTGAAAATTATTTGTAGAATAGTTAGTTTTTTATATGCTAAAAAAAGTTCATATTGTGTTTGGGTGTTGTCTGGTGATGACATTTGTTAGATTAGGAGTATCTGTAGATTTCGAAACTAATTAGATTCTAGCTTTTCTTTTTTAGATTTTTGAGCAACTAAAATGTTTCCATTGTATACAAACTATATTGTGTTCACACACTGGCAGGCTTTGCAGCTGACATATGAAAGGCCCTTAAGCCATAGATCATGTGACAATTGTATCATGACTTTTGGCTCAGTCCTCCAAAGTCTATCACGTTCATAATTTAACACGTACTGTTCTGATAATGCTCAGTAGTATGTTAGCACGTTTCTAAGTGGGTTAAAGTGTTACTAAACCTAAAAAGGTTTTTTACCTTAATGCATTGTTTGCATTAAGGTAAAAAACCTTTTCAATTTCCCTGTGCCCCCCTTCCCCTGTATGAGAAGAGTAAGAGAGGGGAGAATAGATCAGTGCTGTGCATGGCTGCATCTATTCTACCCTTACTTCCTCTTCACACAGCAATCGAGAAGCAGCAGGAGCCGTTGGCTATTGCTGCTGTCAATCTAATGCAGTGAAGAGGAAGCGGGGGGGGGGGGCGGGCCTAAGACCCGCTGTGTAAGTCTATGGAACGCGGCTCCAGAGACGCACAGGTTTGGAGTGCGCAGACCACGTTTCTCCCCATAGCAAGCGACTGGCTATGGTTGTCCTAAAAAAAGAGGAGGAGACAAGATTTTGCCGCCGGGGACCCCAGAAGAGGAGGATCAGGGCCACTCTCTGCAATACCACTGCACAGAGAAAGTAAGTATAACATGTTTGTTATTTAAAAAAAAAAAAAAAAAAAAAAATCTGACTTTAGTAACACTTTCAATAAATTTTGTTGCTAGCCAGTTTATTAGATGCAGCTAGCCTGCAAAAAATGCTGTTTGGCAAAAGCAGCATTGTAGAACTGACAAGTGAAATACTTTTAGGCAACTGGTCATTATTAAAAGTACATTTTTTTTTATTCACACGTATGATTTAAGCTAAGTGTGGAGCACTCAATAGCTTTATGGGGTAATGTCTTCCCCTTAAGAATATGTTACCCCATCATTTTATATTCCTGATATGTGTTTGTTAAACCATGTACTTGTGTTAAAGTGTCCTGTTCACCTTTTTGTATTGCTTCCTTTTGTCTGAAAGACCTGATGATCCTGCCAGTGTCTTTGCATTTCTGTTTCAAACTGACCACACTAAGCAAAGAAGCTCATCCTTCCCATCACTTTTCTGGCTGTGCCGGAAAACAGCCTGCCTTTCCTCAATGATCAGGCTTGTGCATACATGTTCCCCCTAGCAAAGCCTTTCACTGGGAAGATCTGTGTACTGGTGTTTCTCCACCCCAAGCTCTTTATTGTAAGGGGTTTTAAAGTCAGAAGGTTTTTCATCTTAATGCAATCTATGCATTAGGATAAAAAGCCTTCTGTCTGCAGCAGCCCCCCCCCCCCATACTTATCTGAGCCCCATCTCTGTCCAGCGATGTCCATGAGTGTCTCAGCCGTCCGGGACTCTCCCTCCTGATTGTCTCAGGCACAGCAGCAGCGTAATTGGCTCCCGCTGCTGCCAAAGTCATTTAGCCAATCAGGAGAGAGGTGGCAGACTGAACCGCAGGTCCGTGTCTCAGTGGACATAGGGAGCTGCAGCTCTGCTTGGGTGCCCCCATAGCAAGCTGCTTGCTGTGGGGGCTCTCAACAGGAGGGAGGGGCCAGGAGCACCAAAGAGGCACCCAAGAAGAGAAGGATCTGGGCTGCTCTGTGCATATCCACTGCAACAGAGCAGGTACGTATAACCTGTATGTTACTTTTATAGAAAAAAAGACTTTACAATCACTAAATTGCTTATGCAGCTGAGAAAAGACAAAGTGTTTATAATTGTTTTAATATACAGTGTTGTATGCACAATGTTTTGCCTTTCTATTTTAAACTGAATGGGTTGTTTTACAAGGTGAGGGTTCACAATTACTTAAAAAATATGGTATAGAATTACACTATGAAAATGTATTGCTGGCTTGAATGAAAAGGGAATTGTGGGAACACACATTACTTTTTTAATGACAACCCCATCACACCTCCAAAATGCACATGAACTACAGTGCAGCACAACACATAATACCATGTGCATTGCGGTGCAAGCGATACAACCTGCCCAATTTTTTTTTTTTTTTTTTTAAATTTGTTTCTTTATTTACGAAGATTGCAAAAAGCAGATACAAACATAAGATTGTACATTAATCATTACAGAAGTTGTTTATGTTAGTGTGTACAACCCAATCAAAGATTACCATGTCTTGATACATCAAACAATGTCTAGTGTTGAAAAAATTGAATAAACTCTCTTCTCCAGGTTCGTAAGTAGGAGTGCTCTCTACAAGGCCTAGGAGCTCTCTGAATTCCGCTTGCTTCACATGTCAGACTACTTATCGTTAACAGGGAATATAAATGCCGCTCCCAGGCTAACGTCAAGTAACGAGGACTGGAGAGGAAGAACTGATGTAAATTTGAATGATTAATGGGAGGTGGAGGGGAGGAGGGAGGGAAATGGAAGAAGAGGGGGGGGAGGGGGGGGGGGGGAGAGAGAGAAAGAGAAAAGAAAGAAGAAGAAAGAAAAAAGGGGGGGGGTACAGATTTTATCCCCGGTCTGGCCACTGGAGCCCCAGCCCCTGCCGGGGACTTCTGCCCAATTTTTTACATACTTTAGGATGCATCTCATCCTATTAAATTTTAAATGGGCTATCTACTGTAGCACTGTAGCATGAGTCATCACATGGCGACACATGCGTTGCCCTGCACTGTGTCCATGTTGTACATGGGCCCTCAAAATAAACTTGGGAGGGAAGAAACATGAAAAATCTGGATTACTGCTCTCTGTTTGTTCCATGTTGGTAACACTAGATAGAGGAGTCCGAATCAGGATGGCAGCCCACGAACCTGAATTGGGGTTGCTTGGGAGCAGGCATTACAAGAAGTTTATACTTCCTCCATCACCTACATCTGCCCACCCAGTCTTCAGATTTACACAACCACACCACACAACACAGCCAGCCTGATGAACTTCCTTTTCTTTACAGCTAGGTGTTCTGTCCGCATCCAACCTGTGAGTGGATAGTGGAGTCAAATTCTGCTATTTATGCTGGTTGCATTTAATATACATTTAATTATTCGTTTAATAAATGTATAGCTTGCATTCATTTTTATTTTATTAGTATCCTACTTGGGGCCGGTTCACACAGGGGCGACACGACTTGCAGGCCGACTCTGTGAGGCGACCTACACTCGACTTCAGCAGCGACTTGCAAAAAGATTTCTATATAAAGTCAATGCAAGTCGCCTCAAGTCGCCCCCAAAGTAGTACAGGAACCTTTTTCTAAGTCGGAGCGACTTGAGTCTCTCCTATTAGAACGGTTTCATTGTACATAACGGATCGCGACTTGTCAAGTGGCTAAGTTGCCTGACAAGTCACCCCTATGTGAACCGGCTCTTAACTACTTCCCACCCGGCCACTGTGTGTGTGTGTGTGTGTGTGTGTGTGTGTGTGTGTGTGTGTGTGTGTATATGTGTATATGTATATATATATATATATATATATATATATATATATATATATATATATATATATATATAGCCGGGTGGGAGCCTTCTACTTCTGATAGGACGTTCCTGAACGTACGTCAGAAGTAGGCGAATCGCGCGTGCCCGCGCAGCGGCGCGATCCCGATGCGCTCGTGTCACCCGGACACGGCGCATCTCGGATCGTCAGGAGGGCTCTGTGATTGGCCCTCCTGATCACATGACGGCCGTGTCCAATCACAGCTATCATGTGATGTAAGCCAACAGCCGGTTGCTAGGCAATCGGCTCTCCTCACACGGAAGTCGTCGCTGAGGAGAGCGGATCGCTGCAGCCGGCTGGTGATCAGTGAGTATTAGCTGTTTTTTTTTTTACAGCTTTTTACTCACTGATCACCAGTCTAGTGTAAACACACGTCCCCAAAACACACACGTCCCCAAAACACACACTTCCCCAAATAAAAACACATGTCCCCCACATATGTCCCAGTAAAATAACACGTGCCAATGATTATCTGCACGCATATGTCCGTGATCACCTGCACACATCTGTACATGATCATTTGCACACATATGTCCGTGATCACGCAAACCAATTATTATACACTTAACGGAATTTTTTTTTACTAAAAACATGTAGCGGAATACATTTTGGCTTAAACTTATGACAAAATTTGATTTTATTGGATTTCTTTTAAAAAAGAAAGGAGAACATATAGTTTTTTTTTTTTTTTTTTTCAAAATTTCCGCTATTTTTTTAGTTGAGAATAAATACCACCAAAATAAAGCTCTATTTGTGCAAACAAAATGATAAAAATTTCATTTGGGTACAGCATTGCATGACCACGCAATTGTCATTGAAAGTGCGAGAGCGATGAAAGCTGAAAATTGGTCTGGGAAGGAAGGGGGCGAAAGTGCCCTGTATTGTAGTGGTTAATCTCCGCTTTAAAGCAAAAAACTTTTTTTTCCAGCAAACCTATTTTTTGTTTGTTTTTGGTATTGTTAGTAAGGCTTAGAACATCTCTTGAGTTTTCATTACTGTGTGTTTCCAGGGCTGCTTTTAGAAATCACGGGGCCCTGTACCGTCTACCTGACAGGACCCCCCACGCTGCTAAATCTAAAAAATCCTGATTATTCACTGTGTTCACTCAGGAAATAAAGGGCTGCTCTCCATCCTGAAACAATCGCCTGCAGCAGCCAGTGAGAAAGACGGTAGGGGAAGCCTGCAGGGGAAAGGGGCACACAGGAAAGCCCAAGGCAGAAGGGGTAATCGGATTGTGGACAGGTGGGGGCGATCAGTGTGACGGGGGCTGGTGGAAATTACAGGAACCGATTCCCCTGTAGTGTAGTTCCCTCCTGCAGCAGCTCAAGGCCGAGGGGAGTGAGAAGAGAGGAAGCCAACAGTGTGGGGTAAATAGGCACAGAAGGGGGATATGGATCGTAGAAAGAAGGGGGTGATCAGTGGAGCGAGGGGCAATTACTAGAACTGATCCCCCTGTCTGCTTTTTCCTGCAGCAGATGAAAGATGGCTTCTCTTCCTCTCCTTCCTGCCAGCATTCAGCTGCTGTAGGGAGTGCCACACAGGGGATCAGTTCCAGTAATTGCCCTACCCACAGTACTGATCACCCTCTTCTGTCCTCCATCCTATTTCCCTTGGTGTCCAGACCCCCTTGCTGAACTGATGTGGCCTGGACCCTGTACAGGAGGCCCGGCTGTACCCCCTTATCAGCGGCCTTGTGTGTTCCCACTGGAAAGATTAATCTTTACTACAGTAGCAACAAAAAGTGAGGGGAGATCCACCTTTCACAGTTGTTACCAGAACTTGTGATGCAATTTAGATTTTTCTCTCACTTCCTGCTCTTGAAATTTTTGATTTCTCCAAATTTTTTTGTCTCCAAGACATGTTCAAACTCTCTTCTTTGCTGTATCCAAAACTTAAAACTTTGAGCTGGAATTCCACTTAAACTAAAAATCCAAAATAGAATGCACATTTTAACAATTCACTTTCCCTGGCAGTCATAACAAATGTTGCAGACATTAGAATTCCATTGCACCACCACGTGGTGAATGTTTTTCAGGAACAGGTATGGGAATTTGTTGCAAGAGGTGAGCACTGGGAGGAAGTACAATAGGCTGAACCTGATAATATCACTGGCTCATTGTTGCTGATCTCTCTGCTAGGCCACTGTCCCCATCACAGAGAGGCACATGGCCAAGGAGTTTGTTGTGGGTTGGGCAAAGCCTGATGGGGAACTCGGAGACTAGTTCCACATCAGGTCTGCCACCCTTGTGAATGACAGCAGTGGGCGGATTCTTTAGCCTCTCTTTGGCTAAACAGTAGCTGTGGCTCACTGTGCCATCCTCTTCCATAATCATCCCATGATTGGCATCCTTCTCCATGCTTCAACTGCATTGACCTGCCATCCACTGAGTCATTGATTGCAAGGACTTCAACAACCATCCTAGGCTAGGCAACCATCCTAGCAACCCACGGGCTGTGTGCGGGAAGTTGTCGCATTTATAACCACTTCCCAGCAATTACATGCCCCATTCTGAGCACTGGCATCTCTACATACTCAGTTGGCCTTAACTACTGTCCGTTTCCTAATCATGAACTGGCGGTCATTCTTTTTGAATTGTTGCTGACATAGTGACAGGTTCCTAAAGTGGTGGTATTAAGAGATACCAGAATCTGTCCATGCATGTTGCAAACAAAGCAGTCTCAAGGCTTTCTTGAATTAGTTGTTTTAAAGGGACCCTACCTCTAGAAAAAGTGTTGTAAATGCTTGATTGAATTCCCTGTTATCATTTAGCCTATTCAATGGAATTTTGGTGTTGCATATTATATCACCCATGGGATTTATTTTACTTGCCTCCTAAAATACTGTGACTGTTCTTCCTACATGCCTAGTAAATACAAATTTTACCACCCTGTCCTCATTCCAGTTTGTGGCTTTGGACCCTATGTGCAAGAACTCTTAGCGTACTGATCTAAAACCTGCTGGACCACCTGACCTGTATTACTCCTAGAACTTTATTTGGTTTTATATAGCTTTTTGATTGCATTGTGCATTTAGTATGTTTCTCTGCAATGGCATTTATCTGTATCTTTTCCTGTAGAAGCTTTGCTCTTGTGTCCCATTATATTTCATGTTTCCTTGTATCTGGAGACTGTTTAACATCCATCAAGGCTCACATGGCTGAGCCCGTTATCCTCTGGCAGATGAAATTCTCTGGGGTGATGTGTACTCAGTGTGGCGAGATGAATGCCCTGAGCTCATTTTCTAGTGTTCCAGGATTTATATGCAGTGGATTTGCAAAGTGGTGAGTTCACATTTAGAAAACACTGCTATAGCTTGGAAACTGGGAACTTACTCAAATACAGCTGTATTCATAAAAAATAAAGACAAATTGCAATTTCATATTTGATTTTTTTTGTTGAAAAGTTGCTGTTTTCTTCCATTGGAAAGTTGTGCATATGCTAAAGTTGGCCAATTATACTTTGCATTTGTCAGGGGTTTACAGTATGTTAATGGTGTCAAACTGGAGTCAAGGGGTCTGCATAATGTCATGGTAATTTAGAAATGTTGGATACCTTGTCACAATTTTCTGAGTGCGAATAGCTGATATATACTTGGCTTGGAAGCCAGTGATACTGTACAGAGCACACAAGTGTTTGGTGCTTATTCATTTGGCACTTTGTAAATAAGTGCCAGAGACTTTATTGCATGATGTTTTTTTTTTTTTTTTTCCATTTTCACTACTAATATCATCATAATATTTATGACAGAGGCAATACAGTATTTATCACTGTTCTTAAGTAAAACATTTGACATGAGGTTGAAGGTCAAGTCTATGGTTTGGGTTGGGACCTTAGGGTTAGTTTAAGTTAAAGGACAACTGTATCTTTAGTTTAAAATCAATATTGTAACGAGCCTAGCCCCAACTACCCGACGATTGATGGGCGCACTGAAGAGTTTTAGCAGCATTCACACGCTCATCATTCGACCTCAGCAATGCTCAATAGAAGAGCAATATACTTGTCTCTGTCATTGCACACGTGGGCAACAATAACTAGTAAGTAAGGAAAGTTTTGTTAATGTCGGGTTTCAGACAATCCGCTAACAAGTGGGTAGGGACAGGACCAAGCGAGGGGAAAAGGCTGGAGAGCATTTCCTCAGGTGCATTGCGTGGTGGAACTTGTAGACACAGTACTTTTTCTGGTCCAATTATTCGATTCAAGCATTGCCGATTTAAAAGTTTGCTGTAGTCACCGCTTCTCTTAAAAAGAAAACAAACGGTCTTTCTTATGTCTATATACCTGTCAGTGGTGTTTATTCTCTTTTGTCCAGATATATATATTCCTTAATGGCATATGACTTGGTCACACCTACCCATACTAATCATTTCATGCTTCGGTAAATATTGCTTCTTCTCAATAGTATAACAGTTTAGTGAATTTAGACTATATTTTCACTATGATGGCCTTCTAACATTGGCCATTAAATAAATAAACTTCTCAGTGGGGTTCGAAAAGATCCCACGGCACTTGCTGACTCAGAAACCCGATCGGCTGTTCCCGATGACAGTGACAGGCAGTGTAGGAAGCGTGGGGAGAGGATTGTTTACACAGACCTCTCCCCGTTCTTCAGCTCTGTGACCCCAGCGAGCGCGCGCGACCCCACGGCTAGGCAATTAAAGGGGACGTACCTGTACGTGCTTTTGCCTAGCCATGCCATTCTGCCGATTGTATATGTGCAGGAGGGAGCAAGGGAAGCAAGGGAAGCGGTTAAGGGTGTGCGCACTTATGCAATCTATATTATTTTACGTAAACATATATTTAATTTTTTTATTTTTACTTCCCTTCACCTAAAAGATTTCAGTTTGTTCAAATGAGTTGTACAGTTTATAGGTCACATTAAAGGTGGAGAAAGTCCTGAAATGACTGCGTGTGTAGACTTTTTATATACACTGTGTGTGTGTAGAATATATAGATAGATATCTATCACACACACACCTGCAAGGTGTCTGTAAATATTCTGGGAAATAATATCTAACATTTTTAGATAATTTATTAAAAGTATAAATTGAAGCTGCCCTTGTGTGGAGTGATCTAATAATTTCTATTAGTTCATTAGTGGATACATTTTCTACATACAGTATTCTATAAGATCTGATAATAAGGATAATAGAAAAAGTACAGAGAGATTTGGTGTTCAAAAGAAGGACTAAGCTTGAAAACTCGAGCCCTAACATCTACCATCTCTGAAGTCTTTTATGCTCATTTTGCAGCATTGTGACAACCCTGACTGTTTTATTTGCTGTAATTAGTTGTAAAGTGGTTGGTTGTAAACCTCAGACATGAAATATGAACAAAGCACATCTCTATAGTGTGTACTTGTCTCAATCGAGAGCACAAAGTGTCATTAAAGCGTAACTCCACTTTTGTTGAGGAAAAAAAAAAAACATTTCCCCCGGGTGATCTATTTAAATCACAAGGATTTTAACAAACTTTGTTGCCAGAACTCTACCTTATGTTATTCTGAAGAAATCACTGTTTGTTCTTCTGTGCCCCTGTGCTCAGTGAATCTAAGGCCCCTTTCACACTGGGGCGGTGCGGGCGCTGGCGGTAAAACTGCGCTCTTTTTAGAACCACTTTACTGGTGTTTTAGCTGCGCTATTCGGCTGCTAGCGGGGCGGTTTTAACCCCCGCTAACGGCTGAAAAAGGGTTAAAACTGCCCGCAAAGCACCGCTGCGGCAACACTTTGCCGGCGGTATAGCCGCGCTGCCCCATTGATTTCAATGGGCAGGAGCGGTCCTTCACTGCTCCAAAGATGCTGCTTGCAGGAGTTTTCTTAACGTCCTGCAAGTGCACCGCTCCAGTGTGAAAGCCCTCGGGGCTTTCACATTGGAGACACAGCAGCGGCTCTTTCAGGGCACTTTGCAGGCGCTATTTTTAGCCAATCGGCTGCAGCAGCTTCATAATAAGGAAAGCTGCTGGGTCTGCTTCCCTTTAGACGTGATTTCCTATTGGGATTATTTCACCAAAAATGAAATTTTTGTTGCAGGTGATGCCTGAAATCTAACTTGTATCTTAGTGTAGACGCATGGGAAGTCAGTGAGCCAATCGCATCAAGCAGGAAGTTGTGTATCTGGGGGGCGTTCTGTATACATTCTGTGTACAGAACCGCTCCAGGTAGTCATGTTGTATTGCATTTTCAAAAAATGACAGTACTGCAGATTGGAAAGTAAAGGTAATTTTTAATAACATTCAATTGCAAAAAGACTTGTGTCGCAATGGTATACGCTATATGAATTTTTTCTTTATTTGCTATTTTTTTCCCCCCCACGAAAGTGGAGTTACCCTTTTTAAGTGACATCACTAGTGTGGCACTAGCTGTCCTCTGCCTCGTTCCTCTGCTTTTAGCATGAGTCACTTCTGACCAGTTTTCCTGACACCAAGAGAAAAAAGGTGACATGGGAGGGAGCTCCAACTGATTGACAGCCTCAGCTCTGTTCCTGTGTGCTGTGTAGAGGGGGGGGGGGGTTTCTTTCCTCCAATCTCTGCACAGACCTCACTTATGTAATGTCGGCTCACCGCCCCCTGCTCTTCAGAGCTGAGAGATCCTGTGTAAATTCTGCAGTTGGAATTAATGAAGGGGAAAGACATCTGTAGATAAACGAGTACAACTTATGTAGGAGGATTTGTTTCATCTCTGTGTATCACCTGAGGTCAGTCACTTCACTGGGTATATGTGAAGGTTTACAACCACTTTAAATAAAATGTTTTATTATTATCTTGCATTTCCGTGAGTGTTATCAGTAACTGTGTTGCACAATATATCAAAAAAATAATACTCCTGAGAATGTACAGTATATAGATCAGTAGAAGAATGTAATTAAAACGATGGAATTAATGAAGTGAATTGGGACGTGGCATGGCTTGGCTTTGTCTCCTGCATATTCCAAGTGCACTTAGTTAATGGAAGCCCAGAAGCCTCCAGTATTCTTTAAAGATTGCTCAATAAATCTAAGTGCTGCTGCTGAAATTTTCAATGAATTTGTGTATCTTAAATAAACTGATCTGATGTGACAGTATCTTCAAGCAGAACTCTATAATGTGCTTTTTTTTTGTATGATTTTCCTATACATACAGGTGCCCAGTTTCTTCCTCTACCCTTCTCATTACAAGTATATAGCCAAGCCTAGACCTCCAGGTCAGGTATAGGGGCTTCTCAGCGTTCTAGCATGGGCAGGATTGGGCAGACCATTTTTTTGTATGACCAGGATTCAGCTCATGTGTGTGTATAAGGCTTCATGCACGCAGATGCAAATGGCTATATGACGTACAATACGACTGCATTTTCTCTGCCGGGAGTGACAGGTGCAGCATACAAATGCGGCCAGTCAGCCTGTACAAATTAATGGAAGGTGGCGGCTGTACACATATTTTCACAAACATACACAAACCAAGAGGCTAAATGTGTAAAGGGCCGTATACACCTACCCAAATACCTATGGGAAATAAAATGCAGTCTTGGATTGGTGCTCTGCTGTATTTGATGGTTTGGGGATTCAGGCTCCTTTCACACTTGAGATGACAGTCATGTAACGCATTGCAACTTTAATTTGACTTTACATTTTCTGTACCACAGCCACATCCAAAGTCAGACAAAAGTAATGCAGGAACCTTTTATGAAGTTGTAGCGACTTTTGTAGTTTCATTAGGAACGGTTCTCATAGCAATGCATTGAATTTCACATGTCCTGCGACTTGGGGTCTCACAAGTCGGATCCCAAGTCGCACAAGTGTGAAAGGTGCCTTAGTGGTGGATAAAAGGGGAAACCTGACCAAAGGTGATAATTGCATTTTGGTGTAGTATCTGTATTTTTAATCAGACTTACCAGCTGATTAGCAGGCCACCTACCATGGTGTTTAATAATGGATTTTTCTTTTATACATTAACCGCTTCCGGGCTGCCCACCGCACATACACTGTGGTAGGGAAGCCCGGCTGCGTGAAACAACGTACCTGTACATTTTTTTTTTTTTTTTTTTTCTCTTCCTGGGTCTGGGGCGCGCCGCCGGAGACCCGCTCCGCTCCGATTGTTCGTAGGAGAGGCAGATCGCCATTCTGCCTCTCCTATGTAAACAAGGCAGACTATGGTTCTGTCACAGAGGAAGAGAGGAATCTGTGTGATTCCTGATAATCAAAAACACAGATGTCTCTCTTCCTCCAGTCAGTACATCCCCCCCACACAGACTTCTTTCACACTAATAGAGTCGGCCGTTAGCGCTAAAGCGCCACTTGTTTTAGCGCTTTTTAAGCTGCGCTTTTGCGCTGCTTTTCGGCCACTAGCTGGGCACTTTTAACCCCCAAAAAAGGGGGAAAAAAACTCCTGTATTGTGGCGCTTCTCATTCATTCCAATGGGCACAGCGTTTTGGGAGCACTAAATAAAGCGCTCCCAACCCTCCCCAAAGATGCTGCTTGCAGGACTTTTCGGAACGTCCCGCAAGCACACCAGCAGAGGCCATTTCCAGAGAACTGGACCGACTTCTCAGTTGGTTGCCAGCTCTATAGAAGGGACGGACTGCACCTAAATGAGGAGGGTGCAGATCTGTTGGGAGTGAAGATGGCCAAAAAGTTAGAGGGGCTTTTAAACTAGGCGACACTGAGAAGGTCCGGCCTCGCGGACTAGGCCGACGCAGCAGCCTCGCCTAAAAACTCCTCCTGCTCCTCAGGACTGGCGCAGTGTCCATCAAAAAAATTGTGAATCAAGTTTTTTTCAAGTTTTTTCAAGTGTTTTTTTTTTTTTTTTTTTTTTTTTTTTTTTAATCGCTGATTTTTTTTTTTTTTTTTGGAGAAAATCGCCCTGCTCTAGCTGTCACTTAGGATCTCTATACATGCCCAAATGTGTGCTGTCAATACCATGTGACCTGAAAAGCTCAGCTCAACAAGGAAATGTTCTCTCCAGTAATGGAGACAAAACTGAGCATGTGCAGCTCTACTACTCTGACTGTGTCTTATCTGGCCTTGCCCAGAGACCCTGCAGGAGGGGGAGCATCTGTCCATACAGGATCAAAGAGCCTTTTCTACACAATGCAGAGGATTAACCCCTTAAGTTCTACAGTGATTATAACAAGCATGCTATTCTGCATATACAGACATATTTGACTGTTGTGGGTTTAGTAACACTTTAAACTGTTGTAAATTGAACTGAACTGAAGATGTATGTGTGAACTCATGTCGGCAGATGTAAGCTTTCGTGTACATGGACAAATTTCGCCTTTCCAGACACTACGCATTTCTGATGCCTGGGATTTCTTAGAGCTGCTTACAGCCACCCATAGACATAATTGGCTGAAGGACACTGTTCATTTATGTGACACTAGGTTTCTACACTGCATGGGCAAGTGTACCCATGCCTTAAAAAGATTGTTTTTCATTGTTTTCTTTTTTTTTAATCAGTTTTCATGAGATAACTAAAGATACTAATGCGAAAGGACCCCTAAGGACCTTTCACACGAGCGTCATCAGTTGCATCGCAAAAACTTATTTGAAATAAAGTTTGAAAACAGAATACTTTTAAGGCTACATGCGCACTAAACATTCTGTGTGCAACTAAACTTGGCATTTTAGTGGGTCCAGGAGGCTCAGACGTCTTGCCTACAGCCTGTCAAAGCAAGAAGTCTGCGGTCTGGGAATTCGCCCCTAGGCGCATATGTTCCTAAATGCTAGAAACATTTGGTAGTGTCCAGATGCAGCTGCTTTCAGTCTCTCATAGGCTTTTACAGGCTGCTGGCAGAGGTGCTTAACGGTTCTGTGCTTTCTGCCTTCATGAAAACACATTCACATTGAACGTTTAGCCCCTGTGCCTGAGATTGCTAAGACCTACATCAGTGTACATCGATGGCGATCTTTCCTGCTAAAATATATAGGAAATCGGTAAGCAAGAAAGGGAAAGCTTTTAGGCTGGAACCAAACAAAAGTGTTACTAAACCGAGAACATAATTCATTCATGTAAATCATATATATCATGCCACTGTATTTTGTTTTTATTTACAAAATCTTCAGCACTGTTGTGTGTGGTCACATGATCTTTCCCTGCTATTTGGCATCTGCAGGGAAAAACCTTTTGTGAGGGCTTCTATTACTCTGCTGATGTACTATATGCTCTCTACAGTGCGAGTCTGTGTCTTCACAGCTCTGATTGGTGCTGTGCCAATCACATGACTAAAATCAATAAAAAATTTTAAAAAAATAGACGCGCAATTCAAATTAAATTATAAATATCCAAAAACTTAATATTTTTTTTTTTTTTCTTTTCCATCCATAGCTATTCAAACTGAAATCAGGGATAGGCAAATATGTGTATTCTTACTTGAATCTTAGTGTATATCATCCAGATCAGTGCAGTGGTCCAGTATGAAACTTTACCTTGCAGGACCTCCTTGAAATAATGACCAGTCTCTGCTGTTTTCTTTTTGTACAGGGTGACTGGTCTTGTCTCCACCCCCTTCTGTGGTTTGCTGCAGACAGCCTGTAGTGTGTGGACTAACTGGACCCCTCCCACTGCTCTGCTCTCTTCCCTGCACAGGCTATGGACAAAACAATTATAATGTCACTGCTATTTTTGCAAAGTAATATCTGTGTTTGAAAAGGCATTTGGTGCACACAAAATTATTTATATCTTCTTTTGGCAATTGACGATTATATTCAAATGAATTTTTTTGTTCCCTGAATTTACCTATTGTTTTTTTTAATGCAGGCTAAAAAATATATTGGAATAATTAGGTTTATATAGCTAATCGAGATAAACAAATAATGGAAGATTCTTCTCACCTTTGATTCAGCAGGGTAAACCTAATTTGCACTGCTGGGCAGATATTCACTTTGCCCTACATATGCTGAGTATCGGTGACCATGCGCCTTGTCCTGTGTGTAGTATCTCGCTATGAGCATTTCTGTCATTCAGGGACTGTTTGTACATTTTTTTTTTTTTTTTTTTTTTTTTTACTTCTTCCAACCTGCCTGGTGTCCCTGTAAACAGTTTGGAACACTTGGAGGGTCGTAAGGATCGACGATTATGTGGTCACATGATCAAAAGCCATTCCCTTTGGCTACCGATCTGTAGCCTGGACTGAGAGCTGTCGGGACAGCTCAGTGTTAGTACTCAATGCACACTCTCAGCACATAAACAACGGTCACCCAGCGACAAATATGTGCAGCGTGTGGGCATCAAAGCCCACCCTATTGCCACCGCACATATGTGTCAGGCGGTCCTAAAGGGACTAAGCGTGTTTTCTGTGCCTTGTTGACACAGAGATCTAGGCCTTTCAGATGCTCCGATATGCATAATTACAGTTTATTGGCTTTGATTCTACCAGGATTTTACAACTGTAAAGATTTACAAAGGACACTTCTCTGCAATAGACAGAGTATACTTACCTCTCCAGTGGCTCACGCTTCCCACCTCTCTGCTGTTGCAGCACTGCAGCCTCCTAAATCCTCTTTGGAGGCATTTTTCGTATATTTTCATTTAGCAGATTTACTTTATGCTGCATCACAATCTGATTCAGTACTCGGCTCCAATTTCTCGAGTCAATGTTTAGGCATTTTCACACCGTAAGTGAAGGGCACCACGGTGACACCCTCCCTAAACTCAGTGTAACTGCTTGCCGACCGCCTCATGTAGGAATACAGTGGCAGAATGCCTCGCCTGTGCCGGATCATGTATCTAGTATATGATCCGACACTTCCGGGTAGGGGGCGCACCGGCTGTGCTGTGCATAGTCGTAGCACAACTCGAACAGCGAGTGCCGGACACTGATTTTCCGCTGGCACCTGCCAATTGGCGAGGAGGAAGAGGGAACAGAGCTCTGTTAATGTAAACAATACCGAGCTCTGTCCTGTCAGCAGGGATGTGTCAGTTTTTGTTTGCTTGCAAAGTAGTGGGTGCGATTCTGTTGGGATTGTCATGCGATAAATTGTGGCAAACCGCATTGTGGAAAGCTTGACCCCGAAAGAAGCTCATGCACCTTCTTTTTTTTTTTGATTGAGAAGCTTTGGATGATGCGGTTTGTATGATTGCCGTTCCATTTATGCCCACGATCGCAAACGCCCAGGTGTGAATTGGGCCTTAGTGTTCAAAATCTGCAGCAGAGAAAAATCTAATCTTTTTTTCCCTGCTTGACAGGGTTGTGCTGTGCAACTATTTATACGAATACAAAAATCTTTAGGCAAGTAAAACAGCTCCCTTGTATGCATTTAATCTGTAAATGTTGCCATTTGCCTGGAGGACAACTTTCATTGCAATTTTAATAACCTCTGCTGCCCCGTCCAGAATTCGGCAAGGTTCACACTGATGTAGTGCAAGTTGGTGCAGTTCAGAGGCTAATCCAATGTGTTTTTCATGCGATTTGGGTGCAGCTGCGATTTCTGGTCAAATTGCATAGAAATGGCACTGCTTATATCTGAACGGCCCCCATAGAATTCCAGTTATTTCTGTTGTCTTGCGATTCCATGCGTTCTGGAAGGCATCTGAAATCGCAGCAGTGTTTACCAGGGCTTATTTATTTTTTCCTCTCAGCATCTGTAGGAGTAGATATTTGTCAAGCATGTCTGTTTTGTTATTAAATAACAAAAGTTAAGGGTTTTTGTTTTGTTTTTTTCTGAATATCTGCATTCTGTTGCATGGAAGTTGTTGTGCCCCTCTGAAACCTTTAAAGCGCCTGAAAAACTGATAGGTGGAACGTGATCAGATCGTCCGTGTGAAAGGGGCCTTTGGCATGGGGCAGACTTCATTCCGAAGTCTGCTTATCGGAGTAGAGTGGGATGGATGACAGGTCCTTGGGTCGCTTTCACACAGCTGGTTTAAATCAGGTCTACCTGTCCAAGCATCCCTATTGACAGGCAGGTGTAAACAAACTTGTGTCCATTTACACCCGCTTACCTCTGGGTCCAATTGGGTCAGCTAAAAAAGCCATTGAGGGCTGCGTCCTCATCCCCGGATCGGAGGTAGCCAGGTATAATTGGACAGCGGAGTAGACTGCCCATAGAGCAGAGCGGGGTCTCTCCGAGTCCACTCTGCAGAAGCTGAGCTCTGCAGATATTTGTATGCTCATAGTGGAACTGGTTAATCAACTTGGTGTAATAAATATATTGGAGCAAGAAGTAAAGCCTATAATAATACGCCATGTCACTGATTAGTGCAGAGCCCGGAAATGGATTATACCAATAGCCTGGTTAGTTAAAGGAAGACCTGATATGCAGAGTATATACAGTACAGAGTAAATGTGCTGTCTGAAGCCAAGTCCTGTCACATGAACACACTCTGATTGGCTACGTGGTTAATGACCACAACATTTCTGTAATGAATGCAGGCATGTACTGCCCTCTAGTGTGAGAAAACAACCCAAGTGGATCTTTTCTTTTTCTTTTTTGATCTTAGTGTTATTTTTTTTTTTTCTATTTTAGTTGAGCCTGCATTTACTTGTGGAAAATAACTCAAGAGGATCCCTTAAATCCAAATTAAAATTAAAGTTTTCTTTCATTCGCTTCATGATCTTTTATTTTTCTCTATCTTTCTTTCTTGTTCCTCTCCTTTCTTTTCACTTACATGCTTTCCTCTCCTCACCACTTTTTATTTAAATTTTTTTTCCTCTCCTCTTTTTCTCCTGTCATATTGGGACACTGCGGGTGTGTCTGTGCAGACATGTGTCCCAGTAGACAACGATGGGATGCTATCACAGGGATGCATACAACACCTGTGCATCCTGGTGTTGGTAAAAGACGGCCCTGCATAGGACATGCAGCTAATCCCCCCGTGTGAACGGGGCCTAACAGTTTGCATTATAGGAGGAATCCTTTCTATTCAGTTACATTTATATGAGTAGTTTCTAACTGCATAGTATCTCTAGGCTGCTGATAAAAACATTTTCTGCTAGTAAATTCTTACCTAGTTTTTCCTCAGGACACCTCTTTTATAATAGCTAAATGAGCTCTTTACCACTACTTTGTTTTTATTGTTGCAATAGTTAGTTGGAATGTCGGAACCTTTTTGTTCTAGGATTATTTTACCAAACTCAGAAGAATATTTAAACCAAGATGATTAAAATTCATGTACTGTATATACTCGAGTATAAGCCAAGTTTTTCAGCACATTTTTTTTGTGCTGAAAGTGCCCCCCTCGGCTTATACTTGAGTCAAGCACTTTTCTGCAGCAGAACATGACATTTTCCGAACTGACTTCGGGGCCCCGTATCTCGGGGGCCACTTGGTGCTGGGAACCCCGAATTTGGTGTGCAGACCCAGTGCAACTAACACTACAACATATACATGGGGTTCCTAGCCCGAGATACGGGGCCCCAAAGTCGGTTCGGAAAATATAATTCTCTGCTGCAGAAAAGTGCTTGACATTTTCTGAACCGACTTTGGTGCCCAGTGTCCCGGGCCACTTGGTGCTAGGAACCCCATATGTTGTAGTGCTGGTTCCACTGGGTTTGCACACCAAATTTGGGGGTCCTAGCACTAAGTGGCCCCGAGATACGGGGCCCCAAAGTCGGTCAACTGTGTCCATCTGCAGCAATGTCATTTTGGGACCATTTGGGTTCAGAGACCCCAGATTGTGGCTGCAGCTAGGGGGCATCTAGGAATGTCATTCTCTGCTGCAGAAATATGCTTGTCTCGAGTATAAGCTGAGTGGGGCATTTTCAGCACAAAAAAATGTGCTGAAAATCTCAGTTTATACTCCAGTATATACAGTATATTCCTGGTATGAAGGGAATGCTGTTTTATTTGCTTAACTGATGGCATAACTTATTAAATTGTGCTGTTCCATTTTGTCACACACATAAACCTGCTCAATGACATGTTTAAATATTCTGTTTAACACATATTGGTTGGGATTATTTAGTAAGGCCATCTTTTTGATTTAATTTATGCAACCAGAGTATAAATGTTGGTAATAGAACGTTGACTTTTATATAGTATGGTGTGTAATTCTGGACCTATTCTTTTATCTAAAACCTAAATTGGACCCTCTGATATGTCATTATCACTACCATATCATCATAATTGCGCGTACTAGTGTAGAATGTAAGGTAAATGTCTTACATCTGTACACCAGGCATACAGCTAAGTACACATTTAAAGTATATACAGTGGATATAAAAAGTCTACACACCCCTGTTAAAATGTCAGGTTTATGTGATGTAAAAAAATGAGACAAAGATAAATCATTTCAGAACTTGTTCCACCTTTAATGTGACCTATAAACTGTACAACTCAGTTAAAAAACAAACTGAAATCTTTTCGGGAGGAGGGAGTAAAAATAAAAAAAATATAATAACGTGGTTGCATAAGTGTGCACACCCTCTTATAACTGGGGATGTAGCTGTGTTCAGAATTAAGTAATCTCATTCAAACTCATGTTAAATAGGAGTCAGTACACACCACATCATTTAAAGTGCCTTTGATTAACCCCAAATAAAGTTCAGCTGTTCTAGTAGGTCTTTCCTGACATTTTCTTATGCATCCTACAACAAAATCCATGGTCTGCAGAGAGCTTCCAAAGCATCAGAGGGATCTCATTGTTAAAAGGTATCAGTCGGCGAAAGAACAAAAGAATTTCCAAGGCATTAGATATACCATTGAACACAGTGAAGACAGTCATCATCAAGTGGAGAAAATATGGCACAACAGTGACATTACCAAGAACTGGACGTCCCTCCAAAATTGATGAAAAGCTGAGAAGAAAATTGGTCAGGGAGGCTGCCAAGAGGCCTACAGCAACATTAAAGGAGCCGCAGGAATATCTGGCAAGTACTGGCTGTGTGGTACATGTGACAACAATCTCCCGGTATTCTTCATGTGTCTGGGCTATGGGGTAGAGTGGCAAGATGGAAGAAATATGAAGAAAAACGTCCAAGCCCGGCCAAATTTTACAAAAACAAATCTGAGGTCTCCCAAAAGCATGTGGGAAAATGTGTTACGGTCTGATGAAACCAAGGTTGAACTTTTTGGCCATAATTCCAAACGATATGTTCAGCGCAAAAACACTGCACATCACCAAAAGAACACCATACCCACAGTGAAGCATGGTGGTGGCAGCATTATGCTTTGGGGCTGTTTTTCTTCAGCCGGAACAGGGGCCTTAGTCAAGGTAGAGGGACATATGAACAGTTCCAAATACCAGTTAATATTGGCACAAAACCTTTAGGCTTCTGTTGGAAAGCTGAACATGAAGAGGAACTTCATCTTTCAACATGACAACAACCCAAAGCATACATCCAAATCAACAGAGAAATGGCTCCACCAGAAGATGATTGAAGTTTTGGAATGGCCCAGCCAGAGCCCAGACCTGAATCCGACTGAAAATCTGTGGTGTGATCTTAAGAGGGCTGTGCACAGGAGATGCCCTCGCAATCTGACAGTATTGGAGTGTTTTTGTAAAGAAGAGAAAAAAGTCCATATGTGCCATGCTGATAGAATCATACCCAAAAAGACTGAGTGCTGTAATAAAATCAAAAGGTTCTTCAACAAAGTATTATTGTAAAGGTGTGCACACTTATGCAACCATATTTTATTTTTTACTTCCCTTCACCTAAAAGATTTCAGTTTGTTGTTCAACTGAGTTGTACAGTTTATAGGTCACATTAAAGGTAGAAAACGTTCTGAAATTATTTATCTTTGTCTTATTTTTTTTTTTTTTAAATCACAGAAACCTGACATTTTATCAGGGGTGTGTAGACTTTTTACCACTGTAGATGGGAGCTGTCTTACCAGTCACTTTGTTTTTCTGCTCACCTAGTCCTGAGATTTATGCAGCCCAATCACACAGCATCGTCAGGCTGCTGACCTATTTTTACTGCAGTTTAGCATCAATACCAAGTCACCTCCCTGCCTCCAGCCTGTGATTAGTCTGTAAAAGAGCAGACTCAAACTGATGAAGTAATTTCCTCCTACAGTCAGCTTGTTCTTTATTGGCAACTGTAAATGTAACATTTTCCAACTTTTCACTTAATGGATCAAATTCGCACCAAAGTAGTGCAGACACCTTTTAAAAGTTGCTGCAACTTTAGGTCACACTGATTTGAATGGGTGCCATTGAAAAGAATGGGGTGCAACTGGACATGCAACTTTAACCACTTCAGCCCCGGACCATTTGGCAGCCAAAGGACCAGAGGTCTTTTTTCAATTTCGCACTGCACTACTTTAACTGGTAATTGCGCGGTCATGCAATTTTGTAACCAAACGAAATTTGCGTCCTTTTCTTCCCACAAATAGAGCTTTCTTTTGATGGTATTTGATTGCCTCTGTGATTTTTATTTTTTGCGATATAAACGGAAAAAAGAGCGAAAATTTTGAAAAAAAAAGAGATTTTCTACTTTTTGTTATAAAAAAAATCTAATAAACTCAATTTTAGTCAAACATTTGGGCCAAAATGTATTCAGCCACATGTCTTTAGTAAAAAAAATGCCAATAAGCGTATATTTATTGGTTTGCGCAAAAGTTATAGCGTCTACAAACTAGAGTACATTTTCTGGAATTTACACCGCTTTTAATTTATGACTGCCTATTTCATTTCTTGAGGTGCTAAAATGGCAGAGAAGTACAAAACCCCCCCAAATGACCCCATTTTGGAAAGTAGACACCCCAAGCTATTTGCTGAGAGGCATGTTGAGCCCATTGAATATTTTTTTTTTTTAGTCCCAAGTGATTGAATAAAGACAAAAATAAAAAAGATTTTTTTTTTTTTTCAAAAAGTTGTCACTAAATGATATATTGCTCACACATGCCATAGTTATATGTGGAATTGCACCCCAAAATACATTTTGCTGCTTCTCCTGAGTATGGGGATACCACATGTGTGGGACTTTTTGGGAGCCTAGCCGCGTACGGGGCCCCGAAACCCAAGCACCGCCTTCAGGATTTCTAAGGGTGCAAATTTTTGATTTCACTCCTCACTACCTATCACAGTTTCGAAGGCCATAAAATGCCAAAATAGCACAAAACCCCCCCAAATGACCCCATTTTGGAAAGTAGACACCCCAAGCTATTTGTTGAGAGGCATGGTGAGTATTTTACAGCTCTCATTTGTTTTTGAAAATGAAGAAAGTAAAGAAAAAACAAATTTTTTTTTTCAATTTTCAAAACTTTGTGACAAAAAGCGACATCTGCAAAATACTCACAATACCTCTCAGCAAATAGCTTGGGGTGTCTACTTTCCAAAATGGGGTCATTTTGGGGGGTTTTATGCCATCTGGGCATTCCATGGCCTCCGAAACTGTGATTGGCAGTGAGAAGTGAAATAAAAAAATTACACCCTTAGAAAGCCTGAAGGCGGTGATTGGTTTTTGGGGTTCCGTACGCAGCTAGGCTCCCAAAAAGTCCCACACATGTGGTATCCCCGTACTCAGGAGAAGCAACAGAATGTATTTTGGGGTGTATTTCTACATATGCCCATGACATGTTTGAGCAATATATCATTTAGTGACAACTTTTTGTAAAAAAAATATATATATTTTTTTTTTTTCATTATTCAATCTCTTGGGACAAAAAAAAAAAAATATTTAATGGGCTCAACATTGCTCTCATCAAATAGCTTGGGGTGTCTACTTTCCAAAATGGGGTCATTTGGGGGGGGTTTGAACTGTCCTGGCATTTTATGCACAACATTTAGAAGCCTATGTCACACGTCACCCACTCTTCTAACCACTTGTAGACAAAGCCCTTTCTGACACTTTTTGTTTACATGAAAACATATTTTTTTTTTGCAAGAAAATTACGTTGAACCCCCAAACACTATATATAATGTTAAAGCAAAGGCCCTACAGATTAAAATGGTGGGTGTTGCATTTTTTTTTTCCACACAGTATTTGCGCAGCGATTTTTCAAACGCATTTTTTGTGGAAAAAATACACTTTTTTTTATTTTAATGCACTAAAACACACTATATTGCTCAAATTTTTGATGAAATAAAAAATATGATCTTAGGCCGAGTACATGGATACCAAACACGACATGCTTTAAAATTGCGCACAAACACGCAGTGGCGACAAACTACATACATTTTTAAAAGCCTTTAAAAGCCTTTACATGATACCACATTAGATTCACGGAGGAGGTCTACTGCTAAAATTACTGCCCTCGATCTGACCTTCGCGGTGATACCTCACATGCATGGTGCAATTGCTGTTTACATATGACGCCAGACCAACGCTTGTGTACGCCTTTGCGCAAGAGAAGGGGGGGCAGGGGTGCTTTTTTTTTTTTTTTTTTTTTTTTTGTTTTTTTTTTTATTTATTTAGCTTTTTTATTTTATTTTTAAACTGTTCCTTCCATTTTTTTTCTTTGTTATGATTTTTATTGTTATCTCAGGGAATGTAAATATCCCCTATGATAGCAATAGGCAGTGACAGGTACTCTTTTTTTGAAAAAATTGGGGTCTATTAGACCCTAGATCTTTCCTCTGCCCTCAAAGCATCTGACCACACCAAGATTGGTGTGATAAAATGCTTTCCCAATTTCCCAATGGCGCGGTTTATATCCGGGAGGGGGGACATTCCCTCCCACTGCTTGTAAAAGCAGTCTAGAGGCTAATTACCCGCTAGAATTGCTTTTACATGAAAGCCGATCACTGGCTGAAAAGAATGATACCAAGATGATACCTAAACCTGCAGGCATCATTCTGGTATAACCATTCAAAGTCCAGCAATATACTGGACATATATTGTAATCTTTTTTTTTTTCATGCAGCCTCTTGGCTGAACGAAAAAAAGAGATTGATTGGTGGGTATGCCCACCATTAGAATACCTCCCTTCATCCACCCACTTCTAATGATGGGCATACATGCACCATTTATATATGCCGATGCATGGGGGCATCCTCCCGCAAAAGTTATGCCGTGTACACACGGTCGGAATTTCGACCGTATGTACGTGGCATTAGGAGCCAATCGCTCCTCCCCCCCCCCTGCTGCCCCCATGCTTCGGCACATATGCTCTTTTTTTTAACTGTGGTGGTGAAATCACCTCCTACAGCGTTGGAGTCGCGGCTTTATGTATCGTGGGAGCAAACGCTGTTGCTGTCAAGATAAATAAATCCGCGTTGCAACTGAATGGCGCACCTGAAAACAAAAAAAAAAATGCTTAACACTAAAACACAGTAAACAAAATTACATACCTGAAAAGCAAGCATGATAAAACATAATAAAACATAATAAAACATTGCAGAATAGAATGGAGTAAAAAAAGAGCAACAATAGAGAGAGAATAGAGTGAGAGAGAGAACAATAAAACGACAACTATTTTTTTTTTTTTTTTTTTTTTGAGATTCACAGGTAAAAAAGCTCCTGACTGAAGCGACTGAATCAAAACGCTACCACAAAAAAAACTGTTAGCGATCGCAGGGATCAGGCCTGACTCTGCGAACGCTGCAGTTATGTGTGCTTAGTGTTTTGTATGTGACAGTGATCGATCGATACTGCACTTGGGTGGGCTGGGCTGGGCGGAGGGGGAAAACGCAGGTGCTAGCAGGTATCTGGGCTGATCCCGCTAACAATGCGGTTTTTTTTGGAACCCTAAACTGCTGGGACGCTAGTATAGATCTGATCAGATCAGATATTGATCTGTTCAGATACTGTGCCACTAAGGGAGGTGTATGCTTTGTGCGTGGGTGTTTGCGGTACTGGCACTAACCTGGGGCGACGCAGACCTTATTTGACCCTAAAACCTAATTGATATCACCCGCCGGGCGATCAGGGGGTTAAAACCGTTATTGGGTAATAAATGGCGGGTGCCCTGAGAGTATAAAAAACAAGCTAACTAACCAGCGTCACCCGTAACAGTAATACAAAAAAAAACTGGTTACCTAGCGACACTAATGCAGCGATCAGAAAAACGATTGCTTAGTGACACTGGCAAAAGGGGGTGAAAGGGTTAACTAGGGGCAATCAGGGGGTTAAACCTTTATTAGGTAATATATGGGGGTACCTGACGCTATATAAAAACCTGACGGGGAACCTAAATAACGAAATAACTAACTGGCTAACCAGCGTCACCAGTGACAGTTATACAGTGATCACTGGTGAAAGGGTTAACTCTAGGGGCAATCAGGGGGTTAAAACCTTTATTTAGGTTGTAATATGGGGGTACCTGACCTATAAACCTATTTATGAACCTATATAAACATGGCGGTTACCTAAAAAAAAAAAATGGTTACCTAGCGACACTAATGCAGCGATCAGAAAACGATCGCTTAGTGACACTGGCAAAAGGGGGTGAAAGGGTTAACTAGGGGCAATCAGGGGGTTAAAACCTTTATTAGGTAATATATGGGGGTACCTGACGCTATATAAAAACCTGACGGGGAACCTAAATAACGAAATAACTAACTGGCTAACCAGCGTCACCAGTGACAGTTATACAGTGATCACTGGTGAAAGGGTTAACTCTAGGGGCAATCAGGGGGTTAAAACCTTTATTTAGGTTGTAATATGGGGGTACCTGACCTATAAACCTATTTATGAACCTATATAAACATGGCGGTTACCTAGCGACAGCAGTGACACTAATACAGCGATCAGAAAAACGATCGCTTAGTGACACTGGCAAAAGGGGGTGAAAGGGTTACCTGGGGGGCAATCAAGGGGTTAAACCTTTATTAGGGGGGGGGGTAGGGGGCTACCTTGGACCTAAAACTAACTGCCCTGACAGTTATTACAGTCACACTGACACTAAATGCAGTGATCAGTAAAAAAATGATCACTGCAATTAGTGACACTGTGACTGGGGGGGGAGGGGGTGATCTGGGGGGTGACAGGGGGGTGGAATATGTGCCTAACTGTACTGGTGTCAGTGTAGTGTTGTGCACTAACCTTAACATGTTCGCCGCTCGGCGTCTCCGGTCACATAGACCGGCGCACCGAGCGTGACATCACTTCCGCCTTCCTGTCTATACAATAGACAGGAAGGGGAAGCTTTTCATTGGCCAGGAGCGATCGCGAGGGGGTGGCCAGAAACCACTGGCCGTCCCCTCGTCCCGGATCGCTCCTGAAGCGATCCCGACCGTCCCCGCCGGCGGAGGGGGGTCCGATCGGACCCCCCAACCGCCGGAAGAATGTCACGTACAGGTACGTGATTCTGCCTGTACGTGCCATTCTGCCGACGTATATATACAGGGGGCGGTCGGGAAGTGGTTAATGTCCAAAGTCCCATGAGTGTGAATGGAGCTCAACCACTTAAGGGCCGAGCCTATTTCTGACACTTGTTTACAAGTTTAAAATCCATCTTTTTTTTTTTTTTTTTTTTTGCTAGAAAATTACTTGGAACCCCCAAACATTATATATATATATATATATATATATATATATATATATATATATATATATATATATATATATATATATATATATATTTTTTTTATATTTTTTTTTTGGCAGACACCCTAGAGAATAAAATGGAGCAATACTTTGTCACAGTGTATTTGCACAGTGGTCTTACAAATGCAATTTTTTTGAAAGAAATGCAAAGTTAGCCCTTTTTTTTTTTCTATGTCGTGAAAGATAATGTTACGCCGTGTAAATTGATACATAACATGTCTTGGTTCAAATTTGCGCACGCTAGTGGAATGGCAACAAACTTTGGCAAACTTCTACAGGATACCAGTTTTGAGTTACAGAGGCGGTCTTGCTCTGTAGAATTATTCCTCTTGCTCTAGCGATCACGGCGATACCTCACATATGTGGTTTGAACACCATTTACATATGTGAGCGTGACTTGCGTTCGCTTCTGTGCGCGAACTCTGAGGGACGGGACGCTACACTGTTACTTATTTTTTTTTCTTATTTATCTTACTTTTTTTTTTTTTTTTTTTTTTTTTTACACTGTTTAAAAAAAAATTTTTTGGATCACTTTTATTCCTATTACAAGCAATGTACACATCCCATGTAATAGAAAAAAAGCATGACAGGCCTCTTTTAATGTGAGATCTGGGGTCAAAAAGACTTCCGATCTCACATTTACACTCAAAAGCAGTAAAGTCTTCTTCTTTTTTTTTTTTTTTTTCAATAAAAAAAAAATTGTCCCTTTTAGGGCCGGAGGGCGGAAGTGAAGTATGACATCACTCCGGTCCTCCAAGGGCATCAAGTCGAGTGGCGCATGCTCTCACTCAACTTCCTGTCCATCCAGTCTGGGGATTGGATCGTTTCCGCTACTTCCAACGGTTCTGGTAAGCGATGGAAACGCCTGGGGTTGGGGGGGGGGGGGGCGTGGCACTTCTCCCACCACCCATAAAAGTTATCTTGTGAGGGAGATCACTTTTATGTGAAAGAGGATCGCCGGCCGTGGATAAAAATACCGGGGTTATGGCAGCTATCTGCTGCCATAACCCCGGCATTTAACATCAAAGAAGTGACATATATCCATGGTGGGCGGTCCGGAAGTAGTTAAAGGAGGCTAAAATTATGACCACTTTTAGCATTTTAGTGTACTACAGGTACTTCTGTAGCGCCATCAATTTACGCAACACTTTACATGTATATTGTACATTCACATATATAATCTTCTGCCCTTGTTGTTTTAACTTTGGATCGTAAAAAAAATGTTTTTCTGCCAGTAAATACCTTATACTGCCAACTTCCTGTTTCTTGTCTGGTAAAAAGCCTAGGCTTATTATATCATGCACAGCTCTCTCACTCTTGTGAGAGTTTACCAGGAAGGGAGGGGGATGAGTCATAAGAGGGCCAATGAGAGCTGCAGAGCTGGACGTGTGCCTCTGTGTGAATCCAGAAAGTGAACAATTAAAATGGTTGCAGCCAGACTCAGTGGAGGGAGATTTCTGGAGCATATTTGGCAAGTACAGAATCGCAGTATATATAAAATAATATGCAAAGTGGTTGGAGGGAAGCTTCAGAATGGCAAAGAGGTTTTTATTACAAATTATGTGAGCAGACTGCAGTTCTTTTTTAACTCATTTTCATACATACTAGGGCCAATTTAAACCGGAACCAGTTATGTCTTCGGAGTGTGGAAGGGAACCGGAGCACCCGGTGGAAAGCCACACAGGGAGAACATGCAAATTCCAGGTAGATAGTGTCATGGGATTCAAACCGATGACCCCAGTGCTGCTAGGCGGAAGTGCTAACCACTTGGCCACTGTGCTGCTGCTGTATATGTCGTACATAATTGCATTCATTGATGTTTTGTTTTTTTTTTAGTTCAGCTTTAAGTCAGGGGCAGAGGGCCATGCATTCAGCAGTAGTGACTTTGATGACTTTAAAAATAAAAAAGTTAACGTGCATTGCATGTTATGGTTTTAAAGGTTAACTAAGATGCAAAACAGTATTTGAATGAGTATAGTCTAAGAGTTTGCCATTGTGTAAATGCATGCCTGCTTTAATAAAGGACTTTACCCTCTCGGCACAGCATGGACTCGATCCCAGTGCTTTTCTAGTTTTTCAAACAGGATAGTGTGACGTGTTCTTTTTCTTTACCTATATATGTATGAGACTGCAGATTGATGTACCTCACCATCAGCGTGTGCTGATGTTTGTGTATACAGTGTAGAGCTGTACGGTTAATTGGTAAAAAAATCACGATCTCGATTTTAAAGTGATTGTAAAGGTAAAATTTATATATAATTTTTTTTTTTTTTTATGACAAACATATACTTCCACAGTGCAGCTCGTTTTGCACAGGGTGGCCCCGAACCTGCTCTTCTGGGGTCCCTCGGTGGCTCTCGCGGCTTCTCCCCATGTCTGATAACCCCCCTCTGAGAAGCGCTTCCCCGGGGGGGTTAACTTGCGGGCATGCTCCGGAGTCCAGCATTCAGCGTCCATAGAGGCCGAATGTAGGACTTGGCCCCGCCCCTGGCGCTCGCGTCATTGGATTTGATTGACAGCAGCGGGAGCCAATGGCTGTGCTGCTATCAATCTATCCAATCAAGAGCCGAGAACCCAGGAAGAGAGACAGCGTGTCCCCGTGGGTCAAGTTCGAGGGGTAAGGTGAGTGAAACGGGGGGGCATGGGGGGGCCGGTAACTGACAGATGTTTTTTAGGATGCAACCATATTATAGGATGCATTAAGGTGAAAAAACGCGAACCTTTACAACCCCTTTAACCCCTCTCACGATCTTAATCCGGCATTTCCAAGATTCAAGTAACAAGTGCAGAGCCGTTCTCTGCTCACAGCTGTCAAAAAAAGGCAGCCGGCAAAGTGTATCACAACATTGCTCAGCGCTGAGATAACAAGAAACCATGTATCATTTGGTTCTTTAAGATCAAAGGGATGAACTTCGGTCTGTAAATGAGGTCAGTTTAACCACTTAACCACTTGCTGACCGCTGGTCGTCATATGACGTCCTGGTCTTTCAGTGGTGATATCTGAATGATGCCAGATTGTTCTCCCCTCCCGCCGCCTTACGGTGCTTCTCCCGGGTCCCCTTTATGATCAGCGACCTGGAAAAAGAATCCTCCGGAAGTGTGCAGGAGAGATTGCCGAGGGACAGATGGTCCCCGGCAATCTCTGACTCTCGGAGGCCCGTGCCCGACGTTATG